>PVHX01017636.1:0-39268 GCA_004024805.1 Geosciurus inauris | reverse complement strand
GTGATTTTTTACTTCCAGTATTTGCCTGTGTATCTCTTTATCGAAGTGATCTTTTACTTCCTGTATTTGCCTACGAATCTCTTTATCAAAGTGATCTATTGCTGACTGGGTTTGCTCTCTTATATCATTCTTTAAGTCACCGACCATTTTAATTATGTACGTCCTGAATTCCTGTTCTGTCATTCCTCCTGCTGTACAGACCATGGATTCTGGGAGTGCAGTATCTTGGTTTGTTTGAGTCACTTTCTTCCCTTGTTTTCTCATGATGTTTGTGTGTCTTTCCTTCTAGCTCTGCTGATCCAAGGTGTTACAGTTTTAACTCCTATATGGTTCTAGTTTCCCTGCAGGGTTTCGTTACTTCTCCTCCAGTAGGTGGCGTTGTCCGTTGTTTGCTGGACTTTCCCGGCTGGTATCCTTGGTACTGGTCCCAGGCCAAGGTGAAACTCTGGGCCGCTGGTGGATTCGCTGTTCCACCGTGGCCAAGGTTTGCTCCCAGGTGTTTACCTGCGCCCCCTGGTGTGTAGGAAGTTCTGCTGTGTTAGAAGGTGGTCCACAAAGAACAATAGCTGGGGTTCCGCTCAGGAGACAGTCAGTCCACAGAAGCAACTGCTAGCGGTCTCTCGCGGTTGGGTGGGCACTGGGGCCAGGCACCCTGTGCAGAAGCAGGCCCGGCACGCCCGGGGTAAACTCCGGGCTGAAGCCCTGGGCCGGATCCCCCACCACAACTGCATTCCACTGGTCGGCGCTGAAGTCACTCCTCCTGGCTACAGGTGTCTCCCAGTGGCCCTGCGCTCACACACGCAAGCAAGACTCTTGCGTGGGGTGGTGAGCTGCAGAGAGCTGCCCAAGAAGCTGGTTGGAAGCTGGCACCCCGCTACTTCCAGTCTCAGTCTCGGATAGCCGGAGCCCTGGGCCGAGGCCCAGGCTGCAACCGCGTTTCTTGGCCGGCGCTGAAGCCACGCCTCCCGGCTACCGCTGCCTCCCGGTGATCCTGTACTCACACACACACGAGCGAAATTCCTGCGTGGGATGTTGAGCCGCAGAATGATGCCAGGAAGCTGGCTGGAAAACGGCGCCTCCACCACTTCCAGCCCTGAGAGCCTAGCGCAGAGTGGGCTGTCTAGGCCGCCATCTTGGGACCGCCTCCTGGTAAGTGTCTGAAAACTCTTTTAAGACTATTTTAAAAGACCTGAAGGAATATAAAGCTATTCAGTTTTGAAATGTAAGAGGGCTTAATGTAAAATTGGTATTTCTCCTTAAATATAGTAACAAATTGTATCACACCCATATAATATCAAATAAACCAATCAAATAGAATGGATTACCCTAGAAGCAGATCTGCATATATGTCATTGTATTATATTAGTGATGAAATAAAAAATCATAAAATTATACTTAGTTATTTGGACCAAGAAAGTGTTTTATTATATTGAAAACAAAATACCTGGGGATTTCTATCCCATGCTGCATACTAAAAGTCTAAGTGAATGAATAAAAGCACATATCATCATAGATGAAAAGCTCTGTACCATGTGCACTGGCTCACTCAACTCAGAGACAAGAATGGCCCCCAAAGGGAAGAAGATTCACCATGCTGTAACCACTGACACTGGGGGTAGGCACCATGGGAAGACTAGGGGTAGTCTCCAGGATCACAAGGCCATAGAAGAGGGAAGAGGCCCTAATATCCAGGAACACAGAGACCCAGTGGGGAATTACCAGAGGTTACACAGCAGAAAGGGACAGGGCTGGGGTTATGGCACAGTGGTAGCGTGCTCGCCTAGCATGCCGGAGGCACTGGGTTCGATCCTCAGCACCACATAAAAATAAAATAAAGATATTGTGTCCACCTACAACTAAAAAATAAATATTTAAAAAAAAAAAAAAAAAAAAAAAGAAAGGGACAGATATCAGCCTTAACAGGTACACATTGTAAACAGTGATCACAATTGGCAAATGACAGAACATTGTTTGGATACTTGCAGGACCTTGCATCAGACTTAGTAAACAGAATCAATGCCCACCATTCATAGCCTGGACTAGTGGAAAATAGAGCCCACGTGAACCACTAGAAACCTTTTGAAGGGTTATAGAAAATAATATTCCTGTAAGACAACTCCCCAAGAAAAACGGAGGGACATTGTGGCTCGGGAGGAGGGAGAAAAATTAGCCAAACATTAAACCTCTCCCAGTACATCCTTTCCCAGTAACAATAGACCCTGAGGGAAAAAGCAAACTTTCATCCCTTCTGGAGTTCATCCCTAGCATCTTCACCAAAAGCAAACATTTACCCCTTCTCAAACACAAAGGGTCCTGAAGGAAGGAGGAAAATACTGAAACAAATTGGCCCTGTATTTTTACCTTTTCTCATTGCAGAAGAGTCCTGTAAGTAATAAAGCAAATAGTAAAGTTCTAGGTAACAATGGGACTCAGAGGAAGGAAGATAAGCAATGAACACCCAGTTCTGAGCTTTTCAAGTGACAATGAGTTTTAACATTTTACAGCTGCCTTCCTGGGTTAAAATTTTAATCTGCACAAGTAGGTCCCTGACTGTCCAAATAGCACATCCACAGTCTCCAATGATTAATTCACCCTCATTGTATATGACAAAACCCAGACTCTTTCTGTAACCTGGGAGCCATCTCCATAGCCAGAAAATGAGCCCTCCCATGTCTGATTGACTGACCTTGTTGCAGAATAAAGAAAAGCTTGCTGATCTGAGGGTTTCTTCCTATCTCCTGCCTTTAACATTTGTGTGCCATGTGCTTACACCCTTTACTAGAGCACCTCAGAGAGTGGTGTCACCCAGGGGAATACTTCTGCACCAGAGATCACCTATGGAAAATCCATAACCAGAGTTCCTGCACTCACAGCCACCAGGATCATCACTACTGTGAAAAGATCCAGTAAAGGGAAAACAGTACAAGGTGACCCACAGCAAACAAAGGGGCACTTCAGAGCCTGCATTATGAATTGCTGCACACAATAAAAATAGCCAACTCAACACTGTGCCCTCTGAGCACTCAGCTGTAGGCCCCTGAGCTGACAAACCAGAAGCTGCTGGTGGGAGTTTCATAGTAACTAGTGAATTGTGCCCCTGCAACTCAGGAGAGAAGCACAGCCAAAGACTTATGGACATCTGCTAAATGTCCAAACTGCAATGAAATCCAAACCAAGATTCAATGAGAATTTTCTTCATCTTGACATGGTATATTATAAACAATGCTAATGTCAATTTTGATCATATGAAAACTCATTAATTCACCTAAGATTTGAATTACTTTTAGTCATAGATGAGATAGTTTTCAGTTCAACTTGAATCATTAATCATTGGCCATTTCAAAAATATTAATACAATCCTGAGGAGGAAAACAGTATCCACAGTCCCACAACATAACAGACACAATTCCAGTATGCAATTAAAAATTACTCAGGATAGAAGGAACCAGAAAAATGCATATTTCTCAGAGAAGGCAATTGATGAAAACAAACACTGAGAACACATGTTAGAATGGTCAGCAAGATCTTGGAAATAGGTATTATAACTATGCTAAATGAGGTAATGGATAGAAAGAGGAAATATCAGCAAGCTGGAAAAACTATTTCAAAAGAAACAAATGAATTTTACAACAGAACAAAATAATATCTAAACAAAAATATATGTTTTAGTTCACTATTTATACTATCTCCCTTCTCCTAATGTTTTTGTGTTAGATAAATTTTGTGTTTCTTTATCATCATTTTATAACCTTATAGATATTTACTAATTTTGGAGTCTGTTTGATTTATAAGTTTTAAAATTAGGCATAGTAAATTAATTACTATGGCTATGACATATCAAGTTTAGCTTATAACTCTGATTATTCTCATTTTTGTATAAGGGTATTTTGCTAGATTCATCCAAATGAAATAATTTTATTTTACTTATGTAGATTTTTCCTTGTGTAGCATACCATTTTGTGTTTTTTTCTAAATTTCCATTTTTTTATTTTGGGTGCTGAGGATTGAACTCAATGATACTCCATCACTAAGCCACATCCTCAGCCTTATTTTGTGTTTATGTAGAGACAGGGTCTTACTGAGTTGCTTAGTGCCTCGCAAGTTGCTGAGAACTTGTGATTCTCCTGTCTCAGCCTCCCAAAGTGTTGGGATTACAGGCTTAAATTCCTACTTTCTTTACTTATTACTATTTTAAGCTAAAATTCACTGGAGTAAAACATTTAAGGAATGCAAAGAAAGAAATATAAAGCAGAAATTTAAAAATAAGACACATTGATCTTTGTGATAAATAGCACAAATTCTTTTGAACATGATAGTACTAGGAGACTATTCTTTTCTGAATCACTCTAAAGTACCTATTAAATCAGACTAAACTTTAAACAATGAGAATGAGTGGAAAGTTTGAAGTAAGTGTTTGTGGTAAGAACTAAATACCTATTGGCTTATATGAATATTTGATGTTTACAAGAAATGGAATACATATGCAATAGCTATGTACCCTGAGATTGTAGATGCAATGCAACTACAAAAATGGTTGGATAGATGCAGACCTCAAACTGCCCCCACTGACCCCTGTGAGAGCCCAGGCTTAGGACCACCCCTGTGCAATGTAAAGGGTCATAGTGTGGCTTCCCATTTACCAACACCTCGCTCACTGGCCTGCATTCATCTTGGACACTGCAGCCATTGCCATAGCCCCTCCCCATTTTGTAGCCTCCACCTTGGCACAATAGACAGGGCCTAGAGGCAGCTGCCTGCCACAGCACAGCACACCACAGTGCTGCATCTCTGAACAGGCAAGCCAAAGCCATTGTATGTCCCACCCTTTCAGCCCCATCTCTGAAAGTAGTTGCATCCATCTTGGGATACCCTCACTACTATCTCTACTATCTTGAGTTACTTCTGCTACCACCACCACCATCTTTAGTTGCAGTAGCATCCATTTTGGAACACCTGTCTCAGACTGGAAGCAAACACCAAACTGAGGTACAGGTAACTTGCAGGGACACTACAATATTACAGAGTAGAAATTGCAATACCTCAGATCTGTACTGCAAGAGAGGAAGACACATAGACAACATGGAAATACAAGAAAAGAAAGTGCCCAAGCAAACAAAGATACTACAATAATAGAACCCATTGACAGTACAATTGATGAAGTGTCAGAGAAGGAGTTCAGAATGTACATAATTAAAATCATCTGCAAATCAAAGAATGACCTAAGTGAGCAAATATAGGCAAAAATTGATCACTTCAACAAAGAGATAAGAGAGCAAATACAAGCAACCATTGATCACACCAACAAAGACATACAGGGAGGAAAAGATTACTTCAAGAAAGAGATAGAGATTCTGAAAAAAATAAACAAGCAGAAATCCTAGAAAGGAAGAAAACAATAAATCAAATTAAAAATCTCAGTAGAAAGTACCACCAACAGATCACTAACAAGACAGAATCTCAGATAATGAAGACAAAATATACAATCTTGAAAATAAAGTTGACCACACATTGAAGATAAAAAGAAACCAAAACAGAACATCCAAGAATTATAAAATAGCATCAAGAGACCAAACCTAAGATTTTTGGGATAGAGGAAAGCACAGAGATTAAAACCAAAGGATTGCACAATCTCTTCAATAAAATAATATCAGAAAATTTCCCAAACATGAAGAACAAATTGGATAATCAAATACAAGAGACTTAAAGGACACCAAATGTACAAATTTTCAACAGATCTACTCCAAGTCACGTTATAATGAAAATGCCTAGAATACACAATAAGGATAGAATTTTAAAGATCATAAGGGAGAGGAATCAGATTACATGTAGGGGTAGACCAATTCGGATCTCAGCAGATTTTTCAACCCAGACCCTAAAAGGCAGGAGATCATGGAACAACATATACCAAGCTCTGAAAGAAGATGGATGCCAACCAAAAATCTTATATCTAGCAAAATTAAGCTTCAGATTTGATAATGAAATAAAAACTTTTCATAATAAACAAAAGTTAAAAGAATTTACAGTGAGAAAACCTGCACTACAGAGCATTCTTGGCAAAATATTCCATGAGGAGGAAATGAAAACAAACAATGAAAATCTGCAAAGAGAGAAACTACACTAAAGAAAAGGCCAATCAAAGGAGAAACAAAGTCAAGGTAAAAACCAAAAGTAAACCAAAATGACTGGGAATACAAATTATATTTCAATAATAACCCTGAATGTGAATTGCCTAAACTCATTAATTAAAAGACATAGACTGACTAATTGGATTTTAAAAAATGAGCCAACAATATGCTGCCTTCAAGAGACTCATCTCACAGGAGAAGATATCCACAGACTGTGAAAGTGAAAGGGTGGGAGAAAATATATCACTCACATGGACTGCATAAACAAGCAGGGGTTTCCATTCTCATATCAGATAAAATGAACTTTAAATCAAACATAGTGAAAAGGGATAAAGAAGGACATTTTGTAATGCTTAAGGGAATCATACATCAAAAAGACAGCAATCATAAATATTTATGCCTCAAACAATGGGGCATATATGTATATCAAACAAACACTTCTCTACTAAAAGAATCCCATAGATCACAACACAATAATACTGGGTGACTTTAACACAACTCTGTCACCACTGTATAGATCTTTCAAACAAAAACTAAACAAAAAATTTTTGAAATTAATAAAACAATCAATAATTTAGACTTAACAGATATATATAGAGTATTCCATTCATCAATGAGTGAATACACTTTTTTCTCAGCAGCACATGGATCCTTCTCCAAAATAGACCATATATTATGCCACAAAGCAAGTCTTAGCAAATACCAAAAAAAAAAAAAAAAAAAAAAATCCCAGATACTATCCTACATTCTATCTGACCATAACAAAAGGAAATTAGAAATCAATGATAAAATAAAACATAGAAGCTACTTCAACACCTGGAGACTAAATAATATGCTATTGAATAATGCATGGATAACAGAAGACATCAGGGAAGATATAAAAAAAATTCTAAGAGGTAAATGAAAACTCTGATACTACATATCAAAATCTCTGGGACACAATGAAGGCAGTGCTAAGAGGAAAGTTCATTGCATTAAGCTCATTTATTAAAATAAGTAAAAGTCAACAAATAAATGACTTCACTCTTCATCTCAAAGCCTTAGAAAAAGAAGAACAAACCAACACCAAAAGAAGTATAAGACAGGAAATAATTAAAATCAGGGCTGAAATAAATAAAATTGAAACAAAAGAAACAATTCAAAAAATTGACAAAACAAAAAGCTGGTTCTTTGAAAAAATAAACAAAATTGACAAACCCTTAGCCACCCTAACAAAAAGGAGGAGGGAGAAAACCCAAATTACTAAAATTCATGATGAAAAAGGAAATGTCATGACAGACACTACTGAAATACAGAGGATAATTAGAAACTATTTTGAAAATTTATACTCCAGTAAAATAGAAAACCTTGAAAACACCAACAAATTTCTAGAGGCATATGACCTACCCAAACTGAACCAAGAGGTCATACACAACTTAAATATACCAATTTCAAGCAAGGAAATAGAAGATGCCATCAAGAACCTGCCAAATAAGAAAAGCCCAGGTCCAGATGGATTCTCAGCTGAGTTCTACAAGACCTTCAAAGAAGAATTAATATCAATACTCCTCAAAATATTTCATGAAATGGAAAAGGAGGGAACCTTCCAAACTCATTCTATGAGGCCAGTATCACCCTGATTCCAAAACCAGACAGAGACACATCAAAGAAAGAAAATTTCAGACCAATATCCCTGATAAACATAGACGCAAAAATTCTCAATAAAATTCTGGCAAATCGCATACAAAAACATATCAAAAAAATAGTGCACCATGATCAAGTGGGGGTTCATTACATGGATGCAAGGTTGGTTCAACATACAGAAATCAATAAATGTAATCCATCACATCAATAGACTTAAAGATAAGAGTCATATGATTTTACCAATTGATGCAGAGGAAACATTTGATAAAATACAGTACCCGTTCATGTTCAAAACACTGGAAAAACTATGGATATTAGGAATATACCTCAACTTTGTAAAAGCTATATATGCTAAACTCAATGCCAACATCACCCTAAATGGAGAAAAATTGGAAGCATCCCTTCTAAAAATGGGAACAAGACAGGGATGCCCTCTTTCACCCCTGCTATTCAACATTGTCCTTGAAACACTAGCCAGAGTAATTAGACAGATGAAAGAAATTAAAGGGATACAAATAGGAAAAGAACTGAAACTATTTGCAGATGACATGATTCTATATTTAGAGGATCCAAAAAATTCTACCAGAAGTCCTAGAATTAAAAAATAATTTCAGCAAAGTAGCAGGATATAAAATCAACACCCATAAATCAATTGCATTTTTATACATTAGTGATAAATGCTCTGAAAGAGAAATTAGGAAAACTATCCCATTCACAATAGCCTCAAAAAAAAAAAATACTTGGGAATCAATTTAACAAAAGATGTGAAAGACTTCTACAATGCAAACTACAAGACCCTGAAGAAAAAAATTGAAGAAGACTTTAGAAGATGGAAAAATCTCCCATGCTCCTGGATAGGCAGAATCAATATTTTCAAAATGGCCATACTACCCAAAGCACTATATAGATTCAATGTGATTCTGATTACAATCCCAAAATCACTCCTTATAGAAATAGAAAAGGCAATCATGAAATTCCTTTGGAAGAATAAGAGACTCAGAATAGCCAAAGCAATCCTGAGCAAGAAGAACGAAGCAGGAGGCATTACAATACCAGACCTTAAATAATACTGCAAAGCTATAGTAACAAAAATGGCATGGTACTCACACCAAAATAGACATGTAGACCAATGGCACAGAATAGAAGACACAGAGATGAACTCACTTAGATACAGTTATCTTATACTAAACAAAGGAACCAAACATGTACACTGGAGAAAAGATAGCCTCTTTAACAAATGGTACTGCAAAAACTGGAAATCCATATGAATCAAAATGAAAATAAACCCCAGTTTCTCACCATGCACACAATTCAATTCAAAGTGGACCAAGGACCTGGGAATCAGACCACAGACCCAACTCTTTTTTTTTTTTTTTTTCTGGTACTGGGGATTGAACTCAGGGGCACTCGACCACTGAGCCACATCCCCAGCCCTATTTTGTGTTTTATGTAGAGACAGGGTTTCACTGAGTTGCTTAGCGCCTCGCCATTGCTGAGGCTGGCTTTGAACTCACGATTCTCCTGTCTCAGCCTCCCTAAGTGCTGGGATTACAAGCGTGAGCCACCGCGCCCGGCCACAGACCCAACTCTTAATAGAAGAAAAAATAGGCCCAAATCTTCATCATGTCAGATTAGGACCTTACTTCCTTAACAAGACTCCTATAGCACAAGAAGTAAAATCAAGAGTTAATAAATGGGATGGATTCAAACTAAAAAGCTTCTTCTCAGCAAAAGAAACAATGAAGTGAACAGAGAGCCGACATTCTGGGACCAAATCTTTGCCACACCCACATCTGATAGAGCACTAATCTCCTGGATATATAATAAACTCATGAAACTTAACACCAAAACAACAAACAACCCAATCAATAAATGGGCCAAGGAACTGAACAGAAACTTCACAGAAGAAGATATACAATTGATTAACAGACATATGAAAAAATGTTCAACATCATTAGCAATTACAGAAATGCTAATCAAAACTCCTCTAAGATTTTATCTCATGCCAGTCAGAATGGCAATTATCAAAAATACAAACAAAAATAAGTGTTGGTAAGGTTGTGGGGAAAAAGCATACTCATTCATTGCTGGTGGAATTGCAAATTGGTACAACCAATCTGGAAAACAGTATAGAGATTCCTTAGAAAACTTGGAATGGAACCACCATTTGAGCCTGCTATCCCTCTCCTTGGTCTATACCCAGAGGACTTAAAAAGCATACTACAGTGACGTAGCCACTTCAATGTTTATAGCAGCTCAATTCACAATAGCTAAACTGTAGAACCTAGATGCCCTTTGATAGATGAATGGATAAAGAAACTGTGATATATATACACAATGGAATATTACTCAGCAATAAGAGAAAATAAAATTATGGCATTTTCAGGTAAATGGATGGAGTTGGATAATATCATGCTAAGTGAATTAAGCCAATGCCAGAAAACCAGATGCTGAATGTTCTCCTTGATAAGTGGATGCTGATCCATAATGTGTGGGAGGACATGGGAATAATGGAGGAATTTGGTCACAGGGGTGTGAGAGGGGAGAGGGCAGGGGGACAGTAAAGATGATGGAATATGATGGACATCATAGCCCTAGCTTTATGTATGACTGCATGTATGTTGTGATTCTACATCACATACAACCAGAGAAATGAAAAGTTGTGCTCCATCTGTATACAATGAATCAAAATACACTCTGCTATCATGTAAGACTAAATAGAATAAATAAATTTATTTAAAAAAAAAACTCCAATAGAAAGCATCACAGACTAGATAACTTGGAACAGAATCTCAGACAATGAAGACAAAATAGATAGTATTGAAAATAAAATTGACCACACAATGAAGATGGTAAAAGAAACATGAACAGAACATCTAAGAATTATGGGATGACATGAAAAAACCATTTTAAGAATTCTCAGGATAGAGGAAGGCACAGAGATACAAACCAAAGGAACACACAATCTCTTCAATAAAATCATAGGAGAAAATTTTCCTAACATCAAAAATGAATTGAAAAATGAAACACAAGAGTCTTACAGGACACCAAATGTACAAAACTACAACAGATCCACACAAAGTATATTATAATAAAAGTGCCTAACATACACAATAAGTATAGAATTTTGAAAGCTGAAAGAGAGAAGTTTCAAATTACATATAGGGGGAAACCAATTCAGATTTCACAACCCAAACCCTCAAAGCAAGGAGATTGTGGAAGAACATACACCAAGCTCTGAAAGAAAATGTGTGATAATCAAGAACATTATATTCAGCAAAATTAAGGTTCAGATATGATGATGAAATAAAAACCTTTCATGATAAACAAAAGCTAAAAAATTACAATGAGAAAGCTTGCACTAGAAAATATTCTTGGCAAACTATTTCCTGAGGAGGAAATAAAAAAAAACAAGAATAAAAACTGATAAAAGGAAGAACTACACTAAAGGAAAAGTCAATCAAAGGAGAAACCAGGTCAAGTTAAAAACAAAAATAAACCAAACTGAATGGCAATACAAACCATAATTCAATAATACACCTGAATGTGAATGGCCTAAACTCATCAGTTGAAAGCATAGATTGTCAGATTGGATTTTTTTTTTTTTTTTGGTATTGGAGATTGAACTCAGGGACACTCGACCACTGAGCCACATCCCCAGCCCTATTTTGTGTTTTATGTAGAGACAGGGTCTCACTGAGTTGCTTAGCCCCTCACCATTGCTGAGGCTGGCTTTGAACTCGAGATTCTCCTGTCTCAGCCTCCCAAAGTGCTGGGATTACAGGCTTGAGCCACTGCGAGACTAGATTTTTTTAAAAAAAGTCCCCCAAATATGCTGCCTTCAAGAGACTCATCCCATAGAAAAAGATATCCACAGACTGAAAGTAAAAGTATGGGAAAAAGCATACCACTCAAATGGACCATGTAAACAAGCAGGGGTTTCCATCCTCATATCAGATAAAGTAGACTTCAAAGCAAAGATAGTCAGAAGGGAAAAGAAGGTCATTTTATACTGCTTAAGGGAACAATACATCAATAAGACAAAACGATCCTAAATATCTTTGCCCCGAAGAATAGAGCATCCACTTATAACAAACAAACCCTTCTCAATTTCAAGAATCAAATAGACCACAACACAATAATATTGGGTGACTTTAACACACCTCTCTCACCACTGGACAGGTCTTCCAAACAAAAACTAAAAAATGAAACCACAGAATTCAATAATTCAATCAATAATGTAAAATTAACAGACATATACATCCATCAACAAGTGAATGCATTTTTTCTCAGCAGCACATGGATCCTTCTCCAAAATAGACCATATATTATGCTACAAAGCAACTCTTAGCAAATACAAAAAATAGAGATACTACCCTGTATTCTATCAGACCATAATGGAATAAAATTAGAAATCAATAATAGTATAAAAAAATAGAAGCTACTTCAACACCTGGAGACTACATAATATGCTATTGAATGACAAATGGATAAGAGAAGACATCAGGAAGGAGATATAAAAAGTTCTTAGAGGTAAATGAGAACTCTGATACAACATATCAATCTTTGGGACACTATAAAGGCAGTGACAAGAAGAAAGTTCATTGCACTGAGCATATGGATTTGATACAACATATCAATCTCTGGGACACTATAAAGGCAGTGACAAGAAGAAAGTTCATTGCATTGAGCTCATCCATTAAAAGAAGAAAAAGTCAAATAAACAAACTGACATTATATCTCAAAGTTCCAGAAAAAGAAGAACAAATCAACATCAAAAGAAGTAGAAGACAGGAAATAATTGAAATCAATGTAATCAAAGCAAAGGCAACAATTCAAAAACTTGACAAAAAAAAGCTAGTTCTTTGAAAAACAAAATAAAATTGATAAACCCTTAGCCACTCTAACAAAAAGAAGGAGAGAAAAAAGTCAAATTACTAAAATTCTAGATGAAAAAGGAAATATCACCACAGACACTAATGAAATACAGAAGATAATTAGAGACTATTTTGAAAGTCTGTACTCCAATAAAATAGTAAATCCCAAAACACCAGTGAATTTCTAGAGGAATATGATCTGCTCAAACTGAATCAGGACATACACAACTTAAACAGATCAATTTCAAGCAAGAAATTAGAAGTCATCAAAAGCTTACCAATCAAGAAAAGCCTGGGACCAGATGAATTCTCAGTTAAATTTTACAAGAACTTCAAAGAAGAATTAATACCAATACTGCTCAAATTATTTCATGAAATAGAAATGGAGGGAGACTCATTTTATGAGGCTAGTATTACCCTGATTCCAAAATCAGACAAAGACACATCAAAAAAAGAAAACTTCAGACCAATATCTTTGATGAATATTGACACAAAAATTCTCAATAAAATTCTGTCAAATTGCATACAAAAACATATTTAAACAATAGTGCACCATGATCAAGTGGGATTTATCCCAGGAATACAAGGTTGGTTCAAAATATGGAAATTAATAAATGTAATTCATCATCACATCAGTAGACTGGAAGACAAGAATCATATTATTATCTCTATAGATGGTGAGAAAGCATTTGACAAAATGCAACACCTCTTCATATTCAAAACACTAGAAACATTAGGCATGGTTAGGAATATCTCAACATTGTAAAACCTATCTAGGCAAAACTGAAGGCCAACATCATCCTAAATGAGGAAGAATTGGAAGAGTTACCTCTAAAAATGGAAACAAGACAAGGATGCCCTCTTTCTCCACTTCTATTCAACATAGTCCTTGAAACTCTAACTACAACAATTAGATGAAAGAAATTAAAGGACATGAATAGGCAAAGAAGAACTCAAACTATCATTTGCCAATGACATGATTCTTTACTTAGAGGATCCAAAATATTCCACCAGAAAACTTCTAGAATTAATAAAGGAATTCAGCAGAGTAGCAGGATATAAAATCAATATCCATAAATCAAATGCATTTTTATACATCAGTGATAAATCCTCTGAAAGACAAACTAGAAAAACTACCTCATTCACACTAGCCTCAAAAAAGCCCAAAACACTTGGGAATCAATTTAACAAAAGAGATGAAAGCCCTTAACAATAAAAACTACAGAACACTAAAGAAAGAAATTGAAGAAGATGTTAGAGGATGAACAGATCTCTCATGCTCTTGGATAGGCAGAATCAGTATAGCCAAAAGCACTGGTCCTACTACCCAAAGCACTATACAGATTCAATGTAATTCCAATTAAAATCTCAACATCATTCCTTGTAGAAATTAAAAAGAAAATCATAAAATTCATTTGGAAAAATAAGAGAGCCAGAATAGCCAAAGGAATCCTTAGTAAGAAGAGTAAGGCAGGAGGCATCACAATACCAGACCTTAAACGATATTACAAAGCTATAATAACAAAACAGCATGGTATTGGCACCAAAATAGACATGTAGACCAATGATACAGAATAGAAGACACAGAGACAAATCCGCATAAATACAGTTATCTCATACTATACAAAGGCGCCAAAAACATACATTGGAGAAAAGACTCTCTTCAACAAATGATGGTAGGAAAACTGAAAATCCATATGCAGCAAAGTGAAACTTAACCTGTATCTCTCACTATGCACAACATTCAACTCAAAGTGGATAAGGGACCTAGGAATTAGACCAGAGACCCTGCACCTAACTGAGGGGAAAGTAGGTCCAAATCTTCATCATGTTGGATTAGGCCCCAACTACCTTAACAAGACTCCTAAAGTGCAAGAAATAAAAGCAAGAATCAACAAATGGGATGCATCCAAACTAAAAAGCTTCTTCTCAGCAAAATAAACGATCAATGAAGTGAGCAGAGAGCCAACATTCTGAGAGCAAATTTTTGCCATACACACATCAGATAGAGCACTGAACTCCAGGATATATGAAGAACTCAGAAAACCTAATACCAAAAAACCCAAACACTCCAATCAATAAATGGGCTAAGGAGATGAACAAACACTTCTCTGAAGATATACAATTGATCAACAAATATATGAAAAAATGTTCAACATCTCAAGCCATTAGAGAAATGCAAATTAAAACTACTCTAAGATTTCATCTCATGCCAGTCAGAATGGCAATTATCAAAAATACAAACAAAAATAAGTGTTGGCAAGGATTTGAGGGAAAAGGCACATTCATGTATTGCTGGTGGGACTGCAAATTGGTACAACCAATCTGGAAAGCAGTATAGAGATTCCTTAGAAAACTTGGAATGAAACCACCATTTGACACAGCTATCCCATTCCTTGGTCTATACCCAAAGGACTTAAAAACAGCATACTACAGTGATGCAGGCACTTCAATGTTTATAGCAGCTCAATTCACAATAGCTTAACTGTGGAACCAACCTAGATACCCTTCGATAGATGAATGGATAAAGAAACTGTGATATATATACACAATGGAATATTACTCGGCAATAAAAGAGAATAAAATTATGGCATTTGCAGGTAAATGGATGCACTTGGAGATGATCATGCTAAGCTAATCCCCCCCAAAACAAAAGCCAAATGTTCTCTCTGATAAGTGGATGCTGATCTATAATGTGGGAGAGGGCATGGAAAGAATGGAGAAATTTTGGTTAAAGGTGAGGGAAAGGAGGGGACAGGACAAGAAAAATGGTGGAATGAGATGGACAAAAATATCATAGGTATATGTATGACTTCATGTATGGTGTAACTCATTATTGTGTACAACCAGAGGAATGAAAAATTTTGCTCCATTTGTGTACAATGAATTAAAATGCATTCTGCTGTCTTGTGTACCTAATTAGAATAAATAAATTAAAAAGAAAACAAAATACCAGACCTTCAACTATACTACAAAACTATTATAACAAAAATGGAATGGTATTGGGACCAAAATAGACATGTATACCAATAGTACAGAATAGAAGACATAGAGACAAACCCACATAATTACAGTTATCTCATAGTAGACAAAGGTGTGAAAACATATATTGGAGAAAAGATAGCCTCTTCAACAAATGCTGCTGGGAAAACTGGAAATCCATATGCAGCAAAATAAAACTACACCCCTATTTGCACCATTGTCAAATTTCAACTCAAAATGGATCAAGGACCTAGGAATTAGAACTGAGACCCTATTCCTAATAGAAGAATAAGTAGTCTCAAATCTTCATCACATCATATTAGGACCCAACTTCCTTATCAGGACTTCTAAAGCACAAGAAATAAAATCAAGAATCAACAAATGGGATGGATTCAATCTAAAAATCTTCTTCTCAGCAAAACAAACAAACAAACAAACAAAAAACCAAAATAATCTATGAGATAAAGATAGAGCCTACCTTTTGGGAACAAATTTTTGCCTCATGCATGTCAGATAGAGCACTAATCTCCAGGATATATAAAGAACTAAAAAAATAAAAAACCAAAAAACAAACAAACAAACAAGCAACCCAAACAATAAATGGGCTAAGGAGCTAAACAGACACTTCTCAGAAGAAGATATGCAACTGATCAACAAATATATGAAAAAATGTTCAACATCTCTAGCCATTAGACAAATGCAAATCAAAACTAAGATTTCATCTCATCTCAGTCATAATGGCAGTTATCAAAAATATAAACAAAAATAGTGTTGGCAAGGGTGCTAGGAAAAAGGCACACTCATACATTGCTTGTGGGACTGCAAATTCGTACAACCAATCTGGAAAGCAGCATGGAGATTCCTTAGAAAACTTGGAACAAAAGGACAACTTGACCCAGCTATTCCACTCCTCCATCTATACCCAAAGTGACACAGCCACTTCAATGTTTATAGCTGCACAAGTCATAATAGCTGAACTGCGGAACCAACCTATATGCCCTTTAATAGATGAATGGATAAAGAAACTGAGGTATACATACACGATGGAATATTACTCAGCATTAAAAGAGAATACAATGATGACATTTGCAGGTAAATGGATAGATTTCTACAATATCGTGCTAAAGGAAGTAAGCCAGTTATGTATTTTACATGAATCTATCTACATGGGTAGATTCCTATGTAATCTTTTAGTGGAAAATCTGATTATAAATTATTAGAAACCACAGGGGACACTGTTTTACTAAAAACAAAACCTTTGCATGAAAAACAAATGATAGAAAATGGCAAACTAGAACTATGTATTCAAGAAATATATGTGCCTGATTTGGTGACAAGTATTCATTTAGTGACAGGAAGTTCATGGCATTCACAAGGGCCACTTGGGGGCATGTAGAAGGCATAATCTGATTAGATTGGATCGAGGACGAATGGGAAATGATAAAATGGAGACAATATTCCCCTGAAATGAGGTAGAGAAGAAGAGAAGCAAGCAGAGTTGGAGTGGGAGGTAAGGGGAAGGACTGACTGACAGATTCTGAATTGATGGAAGTCACAGGTGGAGGTTTCAAACCAAACTACAGAAAACTGTTCATACCTTTGTGGAGTTTTGATAAACTGTAGAAGTTATCCAGGCAATGACTAAAAGAGATATTAATATCAGCAGCATTTTCTGAAGCACTACATTTGAGGACATGATGAGAGTCCTAGAAAATACAACACAAGAGACAGAATGATAAAAAAAAATGTACACATTGTTTAATTTTCACCTGCAAAATGCCCCTGAGACTTTGTTCCTCCCTGCTTAACCACTTTCTTTCTCTTTCTTAACAACCAACCCACAGCACCCATCCCTTTGCCCACCTGTTGTTGGCTGTTTCTTATCTATGTTTTTATTTAGGATTGTGGCTTCCTCCTTTCATGACCCTGAAATGAGAAGCAGATGTCCCTCTTACATTCTCTCACTGCATACTCTAGTTTCTCAGTTATAGTACTTACCACAAATCCACAGGCTACCATTGGAAGGGGAATCACAAAATTTAATTAATCAGTCTGTCATTGGGGCAAGATTTAGGGTAGCTGAAGGGACCCCAAGAATATGCTATGTTACAATACACAATCTATAAATATCCTTAAGAAAACTTAGACCTATTAACTGGGCAGGTAAGCAGGGCAGATGACTTTTGCTGAGCACCAAGTATGAAATTTGGAAGTGGAAATTTCTTGTGGACCAAATTATTCTGTGAAAAAGAAAAGAGGTGATTCAACAAGGTTATGTAGTAAACAAGGAAGAGGAGGGAGCAGATAAGAATAGGTAGTGAGAGGGAGAAAGTGGGAAGCAGAGAAAGGGACAGAGGGAAGCCCCTCCCCACCATGTCCATGCTAAAATGGTCATGGAAACAGAAGTTATATTTTATGCTTTAAATGACATTTTGGGGGTTTGAGATGTAAAGACCCCTCTCTCTTCCTTACCACATCCCCAGTGGCATCCAGTTTGTGTGAAAAGGCCTGTGTGAGAGTGGATTCATATAGTAGAATTAAAAAAGGTCCTTTGAGTCTGGTTGGTGCAAAAGGAAACAGATACATTCTACACAGAATGGATGCTAGAGAACAAATCATCAGTTTAGAGCTGGTTAACTGTTGAGGATTCCAAGGAGAAATGTTTAAGCAAGATGCAGCACACAGTCACAATTCATAATAAATGATTGTTTTATAATTGAAGTGGGACTTCCAATTACTGAACCATGGTGTTGGGGGAAACTGTAAAAGTGAGTTCTAGATCCAGTGATGGTATGTTGGGGATGAAATGAATGAGTACAGGAGAAGGGAACAGAATGGGGCAACTTCCAATATGTGTAACTCATTGTATTGCAATATTTTGTTTACTTCTGTTCATCAAAGACTACCAAAGACTACCAGTCACTAATGAACTGGAATAGTTTCTATCTCAGCATTGTGTGCACAGAGTCTAGGGCAGTGATGGACAAACATAATATTTGAATGAGTAATTTAAAAACAGAATCCTACTTTTCAGTTCAACCTTAACTTCTATTCACTGAAATTTCACATATTCTCAGAGTGCTCATATATTATGTTTAATATAGCAAAAATATCAGGGTCAAAGGACTACTCTGGGTACCCCTCACCCTTCATTCTGAGCTTAATCCATTTTTTCTGACTTTTAAGTGAATTCCATAGTATGTGAGTTTCAATGACTGGTCTGATTCATATTTATTTGCCTAGAAAGTAGTTCACATGGGTAAGTTTTAGCAGTACTGGAAAAAAAAAAAAGCAGATTACCATTTCACTTTGGTGCAATTTAGACTCTCTACCTCCTTTTCCTAGGTTTTCAAACTTATTCTGTTTATTCACTTATTTAATAATCACTGAGTACTTACCCAATATGTGTCAGGTACTGTGGAATATTCTGAAGATAAAGTGAACCAAGAATATGAATTACATAAGCATTCATGAGGATTACAATATATTAGTGGAAACACTAGTTTCTTGTTGGTCTCTGAATAAGCCTTACGCTTTCATGCTTCTGAGTCATTTCTTGCACTTGCTGCCAAAATTTCACATCACTTCTTTCCTCCTTGCACTCACACCCTCCAATCCCTCTTTGGTAAAGCTGGAGAATTTCTACTCATCATTTGAATCTGTGCTTGAGTGCAGAATGTTCTTTCCTCAGTAGTTTTAGATAGTAATTTATTCCTCTGTGCTAGTCTATTATGTATACATTCATTATAATACATGTTGCACTGGCTTATTTTATATTCTGTGTTACTTACTTCCTGAAGCTTCTGGACATTCTAGAGGAGATCACCTTATCCTAG
Source organism: Geosciurus inauris (assembly GCA_004024805.1). Lineage (NCBI taxonomy): Eukaryota > Metazoa > Chordata > Mammalia > Rodentia > Sciuridae > Geosciurus > Geosciurus inauris. The sequence goes on along the minus strand of PVHX01017636.1, from coordinate 19,825 downwards.
AGGAGAATCACCTCAAACTAAATTCATCCACCTTAGATTGCTGATATGTGTATCATCAGATATTGGTCCTGACAACCATCTCATCTCATTCTATTGTGTATATCTGTGATCTCACATTTACCTTGATGAAGTACTAGCTGGCCAGAGCAGACTCCTTTGATAGTGGTCAGAGTCCTTCTTTTTAAAAAGGTATTTTATTGATGGTCTTGGTGGCTCACACCTGTAATCCCAGCAATTCAGGAGGCTGAAGCAGCAGGATCACAAGTTAACAAGGCCTCAGCAACTCCACAAGGCCCTGAGCAGCTCAGGAGACACTATTTCTAAATAAAATACAAAAAAGTGCATGGGATGTGGCTCAGTGATTAAGTAGCCCTGAGTTCAATCCCTCGTTAAAAAAGAAAGGTATTTTACTGATTACCGCATTTTATAGTTTTATTAATCATATCCTCCATATCTGTTATATCTTGGGTGTTGTTTGGTTTGAATGTGAGGTATCCCCGAAAATACCATGTGTGACACAATGCAGGAAGGTTCAGAGGAGAAATGATTGAATTGTGAGAGTCTTAACCCAATCAATGAATTAATCCTCTGATAGGAATTAACTGAGTAGTAACCAAAGGCAGGTGGGATGTGTCTGGAGGAGGTGGGCATTGGAGATGTGGCTTTGGGGTATATATTTTGTATCTGACAAGTGGAGTCTCACACTGCTTCTGGAAGGTCACATTGATTCCCTCTGCCACGCTCTTCCTCCATGGTGTTCTGTCTTACCTCCAGCCCCAAGAAATGGAGCTGGCTGTCTATGGTTGAAGACCTCTAAAAGTGCAAGCCACCATATAAGCTTTTACTCCTCTACAGTTGTGCTGGTTTGGTCTTAGTTACCACAGCAAAAAAGCTGACTAAAACACATCTGGTATGTCTCCCAAAGGCTTATATGTTGAACACTTGGTCTCCAGGTAATAGTGCTATTGAGAGTTGGTGGAATATTTTGAAGTAGAGCCTAATTTGAAGGGGTGGGCCACTCAGGTCATGTTTTGGAAGGGCAAAGTTTGTCCTTGGACCCTTTCAGCCACCATGAAGTGAGCAGTTTTTTTTTTTTACCATGTGTTTCCCAAAATGAGGTTGTTTCACCACAAGTCCAAATTACTCTGGACTGAAACCTCCAAAACTGTGTACCAAAATAAATCTTTTCTCCTTTAAGTTATTTGTTCTTGTTCTTGTTCTTGTTCTTGTTCTTCTTGTTCTTGTTCTTGTTCTTCTTGTTCTTGTTCTTGTTCTTCTTCTTCTTCTTCTTCTTCTTATTATTATTATTATATTTAGGATACTAGAGATTGAACCCAATAGTAATCTACTAATGAACTGAATTTATAGGTGTTTTTATTATTTTTTTAAAATTATTTTTGAGACAGGATCCTGCTAACTTGCTAAGATTAGACTGGATTCACAATCCTGCCTCAGCATCCTGAGCTAGGATTAAGGCATTTACCACCATGAGTGACTATTTTTCCCTGATATTTTGTCACAGTAATAGAAAACTTTCTAGCATGATACTAAATCATTTTGCATCTGTTTTCTATTTGGAAACCTTAAGGCAGTGTACTTTTGACTAAACCAAAGAATCAATGATCAAAATACTGTTTGGTGCCTTAAATATACATTATCTCATTTATTCCAAAATCAAAGTCTCACTTGCATTCTTGTCCCTAGATTGGGCACTGCATATTCAAATATATTTAATAATTTTCCATTAGAAATTCTTACTGGCAGAGGTAATGCCAGGCCTTAATAGACTACTGAGAGTCTATTTTGTGCATCTATTCCCAATCCCTTTCATTATGGCTACATTTGCATCATGACAATTGATAAAGGCTGCAAGCAGATCTTTTTTTCCTTTTTACCTGGGAGATCGAATTTGTCAGCCCACTCTAACCCTAAGGACTCTGAAAGTCCATTTGTCCCAAAGGAATATTTTTTCATCTCGGAGATCAAATATGGCAGATCAGAGGGAGGATGCACTTTCCTTTTGTTCCATGGATTGGGATTCAAGCAGTAGAAATACTGCTTCTCAGTGAGGTAAAGGATAGAGGGAATTCACTAAAATTCAATATTGGACACTGGGACCCAGAATTTCAGATGCTTTGAATAAAGGACAAGAAATGATGTATTGGAGCCAAGCTGGTGGTGACAGTTGTTAGATGACACAAAAGGAAAAAGGTAACAGAAAAATAAATGATTTTTGTCCCAGAGTCTCTGCTGAATGGCAGGCCAAGGCCCAGGACCATGTTCAGGGACCTCCACAGGAGCTCAGCCAAGGTCAGGCCCAAGACTGCTACCCAGCAATCTGTGGACCCATGGGGGAATTCAGACTCAGGTGCAGGACTGCCTCTGGGGACCCCTGTGGGAGCCTGGGCCTAAATGAGACCCAGGATTACCCCCAGTTCAGTGATAAACCCCCTGCCAATCCACAGGAGCACAGGCACAAGCCCCAGCCCACCACCTGGAACCCCTGAGGGAGTCCAGGCCAAGAACAGGCCTAGGACCACCCTCATAGTTCTGTGTGAGAGACCAGGCCCAGCACCACCCCTGCACAGAGAGGAGAAACACACTGTTACTCTCTTCCTGTATCCATCTTGGGATATTGCAGCCATCCCCAAAACTCTTCCCATGTAGTATCTTCTACCATGGGACTACAGACAGGGCCTGGAGACAGTGGCCTGCCAAAGTGCTGCATCTCTGATCAATCAGCCCAAACCCATTGTAAGTACCACCCTTTTAGCTCCCACTGCCATCTTGAGTTACCTCCACTACCACCACCACCATCTTTAGTGGCAGTAGTGTCCATCTGGGGACACCTGCTGGGGACTAGTAGTGAACTCCAAGATTACCTGAGATACAGGTAATCTTTAGGATCATTACAATATTATATGAAAGGAACCACAATACCTCAGATTGGCATTGCAAGAAAGGAAGATACATGATGAACATGAAAAAACAAAGAAAGAAAGTGCCCAAAATAAACCAAGATACTACAATAGTAGAATCCATTGACAGAACAGTTGATGAAATGTCAGAGAAATAATTCAGAATGTAGCCAGGTGCAGTGGCACAAGCCTGTAATCCCAGCACTTAGAGAGGCTGAGACAGAAGAATCACAAGTTCAAAGCCAGCCTCAGCATGGCAAGGCACTAAGCAACTCAGTGAGACCCTATCTCTACATAAAACACAAAATAAGGCTGAGGATATGGCTCAGTGAGTGAGTGCCCTTGAGTCCAATCACCAGTACCAAAAAAAAAGAAAGAAAGAAAAGAAAAGAATGCAGAATGTATCTAATTAAAATGATCTGCAAATTAAAGAATGACAGTAAATAATTAAAATCAGGGCTGAAATCAATGAAATTGAAACAAAAGACACAATTCAAAAAATTAACAAAACAAAAAGCTGGTTCTTTGAAAAAATAAATAAAATTGACAAACCCTTAGCCACTCTAATAAGAGGAGAAAATCCAAACTACTAAAATTCATGATGAAAATGGAAATATCACAAAAGACACTACCAAAATAAGAGGATAATTAGAAATTATTTTGAAAATTTATACTCCAGTAAAATAGAAAACCCTAAAGACACCAACCAATGTATAGAAGCATATGATCTACCCAAACTGAACCAGGAGGACATACACAACTTAAACAGACCAATTTCAAGCAAGGAAATAGAAGATGCCACCAAAAGCCTACCAAACAAGAAAAGCCCAGGACCAGACAGATTCTCAGTTGAGTTCTAAAAGACCTACAAAGAAGAATTAGTACTAATACTCCTCAAACTATTAAATGAAACAGAAAAGGAGGAAACCCTTCCAAATTCATTCCATGAGGTGAGTATCATCCTGATTCCAAAACCAGACAGAGACACATCAAAAAAAGAAAATTTCAGACCAATACCCCTGATGAACATAGATGCAAAAATTCTCAATAAAATTTTGGCAAATCACATACAAAAACATATTAAAAAATAGTGCATCATGATCAAGTGGGGTTCATTACATGGATGCAAGGTTGGTTCAACATACAGAAATCAATAAATGTAATCCATCACATCAATAGACTTAAAGATAAGTATCATATAATTTTATCAACTGATGCAGAGAAAGCATTTGACAAAATATAGCACTCTTTTATGTTCAAAACACTAGAAAAACTAGAAATAGTAGGAACATACCTCAACTTTACAAAAGCAATCTATGCTAAACCCAAGGCCAACATCATCCTAAATGGAGAAAAATCGCAAGCATTCCCTCTAAAAATGGGAACAAGACAGGGATGCCCTCTTTCACCACTGCTATTCAACATTGTCCTTGAAACACTAGCCAGAGCAATTAGACAGATGAAAGAAGTTAAAGAGATATGAATAGGAAAAGAAGAACTCAAACTATCATTATTTGCTGATGACATGATTCTATACTTAGAGGATCCAAAAATTTCCACCAGAAATGCCTAGAATTAATAAATAAATTCAGCAAAGTAGCAGAATATAAAATCAACACCCACAAATCAATTGAATTTCTATACATCAGTGATGAATCCTCTGAAAGAGAAATTAGGGAAATTGCCCCATTCAAAATAGCCTCAAAAAAATTGAAATACTTGGGAATCAATTTAACAAAAGAGGTGAAAGTCTCCTATAATGTGTGGACACCAAAAAAAAGAAAAGAAAAGAAAAGAAAAGAAAAAGAAAAAGAAAAAAGAAAGAAACACGGTGGAGAAATCTGACATGGGAAAACCAGTAGAATTGAAAAGTAGCCTGAACTTTGCTGAATCAGATGCTGCAATAGTGAGTTGGTGTTTCACAGTGATCCATCCTTCTCAACTGGACAGTTGAACTCTGAGACGGGAGCCACCTTGAGGTGGTCATGCTCTAGCTGGCTACTGTAGAAACCCAGGAGACCACTATAGACATTGCCACCCTGTCTGGACTGGTTCCTATCATGAAGACTATTCTGCACCTAGCAAGAACATGATTGAGACAGTTACAGAGAACATTGAGAACATTGTACCCATGAGGATTAAAGTCAGAGATACAGAAGGGAGTGCAGCTTACCTTAGAACATGGTGGCTCATGTGACCAGTTGAAAAGGGTCAGGGAACTAATGAGGCAGGCATGATTACATTGTGACTGAGCCTGGGCATGCCATTACTCATGGGTGATGAAGAGTGTGAGATATGTGGAGAGTTAGTTATCCTCACCTGGGATTAGAATTCTCTGGAGACTGCTCAGCAAAGTTCAGTGCCTTCCTGGTTCTAGCACTGTAATAATGATCTAATCTCTTCAGAGCTGAAACCATCTGACAAAATTCTGAAAGTTCTATCAGAGCTACACCCTAGCTACTGAAACTTACAATTTAGAATGGTACATTAGCCCCACACTGGGAGTGTATGAATATAGTTTGTCTAAACAAAACTTGAATTTATAGTACTTCCTTTTCCTGGTGAAAAGGGAAGCTGAGAGCTATTTCAATCAGCCTTGGCTCCAGGTGATTCCAACTGACAGCTGATTCAGAAAGTCAGCACAGAACATGAACAATAAATTCAATAAAGTGATAGAGATATTGAAAAAGAACAAAATGGAAATCTTGGAAATAAAAAGTACACTAAATCAAATAAAAAATTTAGTTGAAAGTATCTCCAGTAGAGAGACATATAATCAAAGATGCAGATAGTTTCCATTAGGATAATACTAGATGATTTCAACACTACACCTCTTTCACCACTCCATATGTCATCTACATATAAACTCAATAAAGACTCTCAGGCCTTAAAAACATTATAAATCAAACAGGACGAATGGACATCTATAGGATATTTCATCCAACAATAGCCAAAGCACTTTCTTCTCAGCTGCTCATGAAAACATCTCCAAAATGATCATAGTTTATGCCACAGAGAAAGTTTCAGAAAATATAAGAAATTGATATTATTCATCACATTTTGTATATCATAATTGAATGAAGTAAAAACATAGTTCTAAGAAAAGCTACAGAAACTATATAAACTCATAAGAATTGGACAATACACTTTTAAAACATAGTTTAAAATTTTAGTTTTAGTTATACATGATGGTAGAGTGTATTTTGACATATTTCCACATACATGAAATATATCTTATTCTACTTAGGGTCCCAGTCTTTTAGGTGTACATGATGTGGAGATTCATTGTAGTGTATTCATGTATGAACATAGAAAAATTACATCAGATTCATTTCACTGTCTTTTCTATTCCTGTCCCCCTCTTTTCTCTTCATTTTTCTTTAGCTAACACAATGAACTTCTATCTCTACCCCCCATACTCCTTGTGTGGTAACATTCATATATCAGAAATAACATTTGATCTTTGATTTTTAGGAATTGGCTTATTTCATTTACCATGACAGTCTCTAGATCCATCCATTTACTGGGAAATGTCATAAAGTCATTCTTTTTATGTAGCTGAGTAATATTTCATTGTGTATGTATGTCACATTTTCTTTATCCATTCATCTGCCAAAGGGCACCTAGGTTGGTTTCATAGCTTAGCTATTGTGAATTGAGCTGCTGTAAATATTGATGTGGGTGTGTCACTGTAGTATGCTGATTTTAAGTCCTTTGGATATATACTGAAAACTAGAATAAGTGGGTCAAATGGTGGTTCCATTTAAAGTTTTCCTGAGAAATCCTCATAGTGCTTTTGAGAGTGGTTGCACCAATTTCCAGTACCACCAACAAATGTATGAGTGTACCTTTTCCCCCTTTTCTGGCCAACATTTATTATTACTTGTATTTGTGATTTCTGCCATTTTCACTGGAGTGAGATGGAATCTCATTGTAGTTTTAATTTGCATTTCTTTAATTGACAGAGATTTTGAACACTTTTTAAATATATTTTTTAACAATATACTTTTAAATGATGAATTAGTGATAGAAGGAATCAAGGGAGAATTTAAAAAATACTTAGAATTAAATGAGAAGAGAGGTACAATACATCAGAATCCCTTGAACAATATGAAGGTGATTCTAAGAGAATTTTTTTTCTTCTTTTTTTCTTTTTACTTTTTTTTTTCATATTAAACATCTTTATATGCACTTTCAATGAACAGTATATATATATATTTATATATATTTTTTATCAACCATCTTTACCCATTCCCCTTTCCTGCCCCCCACCTCCCCCATGTCGTGTCCAGTGTTTCTCTATTTCTCTTATGTTTCCCATTCCCACCTCCCTTATTCATCAGCATCCACTAATCAGAGAGACCATTCGGCATTTGGTTTTTTGGGATTGGCACAGAGTGTATTTTGACATATTATACATGCATGGAATATAACTTTTCATTCTTGTGGTTGTATATAATGTGGAGTTACATTGCTTGTGTATTGTGCTAGAAAATGTATGGTAAACACATTGACATGTAGGCACAGGCAAGAATTTCAGTAGGGCCCCTAAACTCAAGAAATAATACTAAGATTTCATAGATAGGATGGTATTGAACTAAAGTTTCTGCACAGCAAAGAAAGCAATTAAGAGGATGAAAAGAGAACCTATAGAGTGGGAGAGAATCTTTGCTAGTTTCTCTTTGGACAGAGGGTTAATATCCAGAATATATTAAAAAAAACCTCTAAACCACCCACCCCAAAACCAAATAACCCATTCCATAAATGAGCAAATGAACTAAACAAAGGCTCTCAAAAAAAGAAATAAGGCAACTATCAAAAATACAAGTAACAATAAATTTTGGCAAGGATGTGGGGGAAAAAGTTCACTCATATCTTGCAGGGGAGACAGCAAATTGGTGCAACCACTCTGGAAAGCAGTATGGATATTCTTAAGAAAACTTGGAATGGAAACAACATTTAACCCAGTCATTCCACTCCTTGGCTTATGCCAAAAGGACTAAAAATCAGCATACTACAGTGATACAGCAACATTAAGGTTTATAGCAGTTCAATTCACAATGGAAAAAGCTATGAAACCAATCTAGGTGCCCTTTGACAGATGAATGGATAAAGAAAATGTGGTACATATACACAATGGAATATTACAACCATAAATAAGAATGAAATTATGGCATTTTCTGGTAAATGGATGGAGCTGGAGAATATTATGCTAAGTAAAATAAGCCCATCCCAAAAACCCAAAGGCTGAATGTTCTCTCTGATATGTGGATGCTAACCCATAACAAGGGAGGGTAGGGAGGGGAAGTATAGACATTCAATGGATTAGAAAAAGGGGAATGAAGGGAAGGAAGGGGGGTTGGAGATATGGAATATAGTAGAATAAATCTGACATAACTTTCCAATGCTCCTACATGAATACGTGACCAGTGTAACCACATGAATGGGATCAAAATTATAATGGGTTGCACTTTATGTATATATAATATGCCAAAATACACCCTACTTCCAGGTAGATAAAAGTAATAAAAATAAAGAAATAAAACTGGGCAATAAACATGAAATAATGTTCCTTTAGCATAATAATTCCCTTTAGCAATTAAGAAAATGCAAATTAAAACTACACTGAAATTTTATCTCACTCCAGTTTGAATGGCAGCCATCAAGAATACAAATAATATAAATGCTGGAGAGGATGTTTGGAAGAAGCAACACTATGCTGTTGGTAAGATTGTAATTTTGTACAACTACTATAGAAATCACTTTGGAGTGTCCTCAAAAGACTAGGAAGGGAACCACCATTACCCAGCTCTATTACCTCTCCATATTTATACTAAAGGATTAAATTCAGCATACTGTAGCCATATAGGCATACCCAGGTTTATCACAGCACAATTCACAATCACAAAATTATGGAACCAGTCTTCATGTCCATTAATGGATGAATGAATAAAGAATATGTGTTATATATACACAATAGATATTTATTTAGCCATAAAGGAAACAGAAATTTTGTCTTCTGCAAGAAAGTGGATGGAACTTGAGAAGTAAAATAAGTTCAACTCAGAAAGTCAGTTGTCATGAGGATGGGAATAGAACAAACAATAGAATGAGTTGGACATAATGTTCCTATGTTCATATATGAATACATGACCAGTGAAACTCCACATCATGTACAACCACAAGAATGGGAAGTTATACTCCATGTATGTAAGATATTTTAAAAAACACTCTACTGTTGTGTATATCTAAAAAGAACAAATTTTAAAAAGTAAAATAATATCTGGAAGCTAGAGAGAAAAAAGGGGAATCTTATGAATATAGAAGGGAGATTATTATGGTATAGGAAGAGAACTAAGGGAAGGAAAGTGGGAAGGGAGGGGGTGGTTTTGGGGAATGCAAATAACCAAATCATATTTTTCTATTTTGTGCATATTCAAATATGTCACTACAAATCCTACTACTATGTAAATAATGCATAAATAAAATGTTTAAAAGAAAAATAAGAATATTTCCTCTTCCTCAAATTCTCTACTTCTTCCTCTACTATGTGAGTGGCATCACCATTTAGAACACTGGGCACTGTCAGCCTTATTTTTCTCCTTTGCTCATCTGCAGACATCCTTAGACACTATCAAGTAAATGTGCAGAGGTGGCAAGTGTTGACCCTTCTATTGCTGGTAGTAGATACTTGTAGCCGAGCATATGGCAACACAGTTAACATTTACCAGCTGTTGTGGCATTCATGTATGGCCATAACATGGCTGTCTCTGAAGTGGAAATATAAACAGAGGCAACACATGACTTATTTTCTCCAGGTTCTTCCTCTTCCTGCCTGCTGCAAACTAGGCATGCCAGCAGCCTTGCTTTGATAGTGGGCATCATAACAGTATCCTGGATCAGGGGATTCCCAAAATTTCTTAGTAACATGGGTGCCCTTGGTCATTTTGTGAAACCTTTGGCCTTCTCCAAATAAAGTTTTGTAATATGTAAAATGCAACATATATATTGATACAAACTCAATTACATTGACATATAATAATCAACATTTTAAGTAACTCCATTTGTTATAGGCTCATATAATGATTCCTTATTAACACACAAAATTACAAAACTTAGCAGCAGGCCTATATGTGCAATAATTCCAAAGCTGTGATATGTATGGATGGCATTTCAAGATTCTTTAATAATTGTGTCATATGCCACAGGTATTGCTAAAACTCCTGTGATTTGTCAGTATTCATAACTGAGATTTTAAAACTTCATGTAGAGGCTAGTGACAATAAAGATGTAACTTTTTTTCCCATTTGAGATCACAAACCTCCTAAATTCTATTCATGGACATATCTGAGGGTACCCCAACCTCAGACTGAGACCACAGGCAGAGGATGGCAGAGCTTCCAGAATGCCTGGCTTCCTGGATGACCTTGATGGGCCTAACTTGCCTAGACAGTCACATGAAAGATAAATGAATACTTCTCTTGTTTTCTTATTAGTCATTGTTATATCTTATTCATTTCCCTTTTCCTCCCCACAGTGGTACAGTCTGTTTACATATGCCTCGTTAGTATGTCTTCAATTAGTGGACCTTCTCCTATTATCACTATTACTTCTGGGTACAGGTGCTTTCACTATATTACTTACAAATGGCTCTGGTTAAACAAAACAAAACAAAACAAAACAAATGTCACTAAAGCATCATTTACATGCATACAGATACACTCATTTCGAGTGCACAATTTTGTGAGTGTTGAAAATGTACATACCTAACATTACCATTACCCCCAAAGTTCCATTTACCTAGTCAATTGTCCTCCTCCATGAGCCTATTCTGCTTTTTGGTCCCTCTCAATAGCAGACCTGCTTTCCAGTGCTACAAATAGATTTGTTTTCCTTGGGCTTTATGTAAATGGAATTATGTAGAATGTTCTTTTTTATCTGGATCATTTAACAGTATATATTTTTGAGGATTAGTCTATGTTGGTGCACTCATCACTGCTCTGATTCTTTTCATTATTGACTATTTTATGAATGTTCCATAACATTTGTATCTCTTTATCATTTTATGAACATTTGAGTTACTTCCAGTTTGGTTGTGAATAGAACTCTTTCTATGAATGTCCACATATAGTTCTCTATTCTGCAGACAGATTTTCATTTTCTTTTGGTAAATACTCGGAATGACTGATTCACATGGTAAGTAGATATTTAACTACCAAAAGCCAGCTGGACTTTATTGCTCTTAATCTGTAGACATAGTTGGGAAGAACTGCTCTACTAACAATATGGAGTATTTCTAATTATGAACATGGTTTAAAGCTCTCTATTTGAACTTGTGAGGTCTGGGTTTGATGATCTTCTGGGTAGGTCTTGAGAAGCCTGAGCTTTTCGCAAGTACTCTATTGGATCTCCAAGTACAGACTGTTTCCCTACTTGGCTTCAGATGAGAGCCCTAATTAGTCATTTCAGGCTTTCTAGCTACTAGTTTCTGCTAAGCTCTGTGGAGTGTCCCTTGTGCATATGCAGCTAAGACTCAGTCAAGGATTTGAGAGTGGATTCTACCTGGATCTGGGGGCTGTTTCTCTCTGTGGCTTTCTCCTTCCTGCTGAATCTCTAGCCATTCTCTGCTCTGAATTCTACCATGACGCCTGTGTCACAAGTCTTCAGTTCTCTGCCTGAATTCAAATTACCCTCCACTATGTTCACTGACGCTTCTTGGCTGACAAAAAGCCCTTAAAGCATAGCTCCCACCTGGCGTGATTCCCTTCTTTCAAGGACCAAATGTTCTCCATTGTCTGCAGTTCGGGACCTTTCTTTAGTGCTTTCAAGTAATTATTTTAAACATATTTTTTTCAGAATTTAATGCTGATGTGGGAAATGTTTGTCCCAAATGAGCGACTTGCCATTTTTGCTGCTGGAAATTCCTAATTTGTTTGTATTTCACACTATCATTGTAATTTTATCTCATGATCTTTTCTATTTTTTTTGGTTTTGTTTTTTTGGTACCAGAAATTGAACTCAGGGACACTTGACCACTGAGCCATATCCCCGGTCCTATTTTGTATGTTATTTTGAGACAGGATCTCACTGAGTTGCTTAGCATCTCACTATTTGCTGATGATGGCTCTGAACTCACAATCCTCTTGCCTTAGACTCTTGAGCTGCTGGGATTACAGGTGTACACCACTGCACCCGGCTCACTATTGTTTTTTATTTGTAAGTTCTTCCTGTTGTCTTTTCCATTTTCCTTCTTCTTTTGTCTCCTTTTGCAGTAATCAAAAATTTAGACATTCAATTTCCTCCTTTTAGTTAAGTTTTCAGTTGTACAAACTGCTTTAGTTATTTGTTTTATTTTACAAATTTCAGCATCCATCTTTGACTTAATAATGTCTAATATAAATTTGAACTTTAAACTTTTTCTAGAAATGAACAAACTTACAAAATCATGTTCTATTGGCATTCACTTCCCTCACCTTTTTGTCATTTGTATCGTCAGGTGTTTAAATCCTAGAAACATAGGAATTATAGCAAATATACTTACCATATTTTCTTTAATACTTATTCATTTAGTTGTGTACACTTAGTGGCACTTCGTTTTATTCTACCTTGCACATCTGTCATTTTGTGGCATTTTTTTCTGCTTGAGGAATTGTCTTCATTATTCTGTAAGTCTAAATTTTCTAGTGACAAATTTGGAAAATTAAAAATTTATCTTTTATTTTATTGCCATATTTGAAGGATACTTGGCTGAGTACAAATCTATAATGTGAAGTGGTTTTGTTTCTTTTTTGGTTGGGGAGAGTAGCATCAGCAATTTGAATATGTTACTCCATTTTTCTTTTATGTCCCTAAATTATTCTTTGCTTATCTCTTAGTTTCTCAAGCCTGTGCTGTCATGGTAGCTCACTGATGCTTCATAAGGAGTAAAAATAGGATTTTTCAGTTTTTCTAATTGTTCTTAAAAGAAAATCACAGCTGGTCTGTTATTTTTGGAAACATAAATTATATATATATATGTTTATATATGCATATATAAATACATACTATGAACATAAATGTGTTTGTGTACATTATTATCTGTAGAGTATTTTCAAAAAATATTCATGTGGCTGATATATAGAAATGCAAGTGCTATTTTTATAGTTCCTTCAATGTAGGAGACCTGGTCACATAAGTGTGGTTATAGGGAGAGCTGCAAGGCTGAGCAGGCAGGAACACCCTGCTCTCTCTGGTCTTGGAACACCAAGACTTGGCCCCAGCCCCTTGACAACTGATGTGCCCAGAGACTTCACTCCCCTTAGCCCTGGCTCTTTGTTAATTGATATGACCGGCCAGATTTCTCCTCTTCTGACCTTGGCTCCTTGCTGGCGGTCCCGGTTTCTTGCCAGCTTTCTCCAGCTCCGTATGGGAAGACCTTGCACTTTTAACAGTGAGCTTTATGCATGTACATTGTTATTATTCCTCTTGGCTTTGTACCATTAAAAAGAATATAAAAGGGCTTAAAGAAATAAAGAAGAAGAAGAAGATAATTAAGAATAAAGCAGCTGTCTTTATATTCATTCCGTCTGCAACACTTCATATTAACGCCCATCGAAACAAACATGATTAGAAGCGGCCATGTTAGGCACCTTTGTCTTGTTTCCATTGAGAAATCACAGAATATTTCTGTCAGGTACATAAAAATTATGCACAAAATTTTATTTCCTCTGATTGAATATTTGTGTGTGTAGTTGATTGGAATTAAATAGACTTTAATGTGTGCGACTATAAATGATTAAGAAAAATGTGCTAGATGTGTATTGACAGTCCCCAGATTTTTGATGCAATTCATTGTTGACATACAACATAGAGTGCTGTTGTGAAGTGCTATGTGAGGAAAGTAACAAGCATGATAAGAGATGATCAAAAAGTATTTATGTGAACTTGAAATGCATTTGAAAAAAAGTATGTGAATTAAAAATTTACATATAAGGCATATACACACATATTAAAAATAAATTTTTAAAAAGATCTTGCTTTTCTGACTTTATGAGATCCTGGGCTGAGTTGCCCCTGCACCAATCCAAACTCAATGATCTGTCCTCAAGTTAGAACCCATCTCTCCAGAAAGCTTTCCAGAACAATTCTAGACCACTCTGATGTCTGCCATATTCTGAAATCCTGTGGCACATTTGTACATTTTCCATCTGGGCATATCACACATGACACAAGGCAAGTAAATATTATCAGCTCTAAACAGAATTTCTTGGCATATTTTCTCTGTTCCCAACTATATGTTAGCTGAGTGACTCTCCACACTTGCTCCTCATGGAGCTCTGGGTACTACTGCTGCTTAGGTCTTAGGAAAATACTTTATCTTCAATCCATGTAATACTCAAAACCAGTATGTCCTTGTGAGAAGACTGGCTTTTGCTTCAAGTTTTTTTTCTCTCCACACTTTTCTTCTAAACATTCTCACTTTCTTTTCTTTCTTTTACCTGAGAGATCTTTGCAGAGACATGGTCTTTCTAATTTTTTTTTTTATTATTCCCCTATGCTCTGATGGCTGGCAGGACTAGAGATAGAGAATGGCAGACTCTCTATAGTATTCCTACTTACCTGTTATAGTGATCTCCCCACCTGGGCAGTTGAAAAAGTCCTGTGAGTTCTTAACTAGCTCTTGCAGCTGTGTAAATTCCCTTTTTTCCCCGTTTGTGAACACTGTTTCCATCAGCCTGTATACAATGTCAATTGGCTTAGTACTATCTTAGGGCATGGATTTGAATAAGCAATAAAAATCATACAATTACAGGTTCAAAGTTTCAGTTTGAGGATTGGATCAGAATAAAGAGTTCTGGTGTTGTATATCACAGCATAATGACTGTGGTCCATCATAATGTATATTTTAAAATAGCTAAAATGATGTCAAATGTTCTCACTACAAGGAAATAATGAGAGATTTACAAATTAAATATATTTGATCATCCCACTATGCATACATCTATCAAAATCACATGATCCTGAAATATACACAATTAATTCACAACTAAAAAGAACACTTTTCAACAAGAGTAGTACAATCAAATGGTGATATAATTTCACAGGCTCAGCTAACTGAATATTTGTCTGAAATTGTCCAAGACACATACTTTTCTCTTCATATAAGAGACCTTTGGGAATGTAAGTCTTGGTTCTAATATAGCTATGGTGCTTGAGGTCATAGTGTAAACTGGCTCTCCTATGTAGGCAGAATGTCCTCTGAAAATATGGGAGTCTCAGGACAGCTCCCCATAGGAGAAAGCAGTGCCAGTGAACATGCACAGAGAGCAAGTGGGTGGCTAAGAGAGTGCTATCAGCCTGGAAAAGATTCCTAATAAGTGGGGAAGACATGTTTGCTCTGTGGGTTAGGGAAATGGACTGTGGCTCATTTTTCTGCTTAGGAGGAAGGTCTCTAAATTATTTTCTTTCCTCAAGTACCTTCCATTGTGTCATGCAACTCTTGCTTCAGCTCTGATATATGTATTTCCAACTACACCTCTCTAAACCCGAATGTCCAAAACTTGTTTTGGAACTTTGGTTTGGAACTTTACAAGTAACATATGTTTATAGAACATCCCTGGTGCAGTGTTCCCTAAATTATCTGGGTGAAAAGAATAAGTTGTTTATTTATGCTTCCAATTTCCAAACTGTCAGCTAGGGCAACTTTTGGAAATACAGCAAAGATCTGCATTAATGTCATGGCAGTGTGAATTTGTCCTGCAAGTTTTGAGTGCTTCCTGTCACTTTCTGTGCTTTCCTTGAGGAGGACCAGTAACAAGCAATCCATGAACTGGCATTGGTCTATTTATTTAGATAAGTAACATGTAAAGAAATGTGAAAAGGAAAAGAAATATAAATATTATAGGTAAAAGGAAATAGAAAACAGTGCTGGAAACACACCAGTGTAGAAGATGACAATGGAAGTCTTCTACAGTTAATCAAGTAGGAAGCTTGATTAATCAGTAAATGTCATATCTGACCATCTGATATCCCTATATTGTTGATGAACCTTTGGCATCCAAAGAGCACAGTTTATATTATTGTTCAATATTGGTGTTAGGTGTGGAAAACTATATAATGACATCTATCCACCATCATATAGTGTCATATAGTGTAATTTCATTGCCCTAAAGATTTTCTGTGCTCTGCCTAGTCATCTCTCCCTCCTGTTTGGCCTGTGGTAATCACTGATTTTCTTGCCCCCATAGTTTGCCTTTTCTGTAATGTCATATCATTGAAATAAATATATTATACAGCCTTTTCAGACTGGCTTCTTTCACTTAGTAGTATACATTTAAGTTTCTTCATTTTTTTAATATCTTGAGGCATGATTTCTTTTTAGCAGTGAATGATATTTCAGCATATGAATGTTCTGGCTTGTTTTTACTTTTTCAGGAGTTTAAGTAGTTATCCAGTTTATTTACTTTTATTAACATACAATAGTTGTGCAGATAGTACAAATTATTGTGATGTTTTTATGCATGCTTATATTGTGCAATGATCATGTCCACACTCCATTCTACCCCATCTTATCCTCTCCATTCTTCCTCCTTCTCCAGCTCCTTTTCCATTTTGTAATAGTACCTTTTCTACTTTTAGGTCTTTTAAAAATTCTTTTAGTTTCCACATATGAGAAAAATCATGTGATACCCATCTTTCTGTTTGCAACTTATTTGCTTAACACGTTGACCCCCAGTCCCACCCATTTTCTTGCAAATGGCCTGAGGTTATTCTTTATGGCAGTTTTTATACATATATATCACATTTTAAAAAATCCTTTCATCTGTCCACTGGCACGTAGACTGATTCCATATCTTGGCTATTGTTAAAAGTGCCACAATAAACGTGTATGCAGGTGTCTTTTATATGCTGACTGCATTTCATTTGGGTGTATTCCCAGGAGTGGTATAGTTTATCACGTTCTATTTTTATTTTGAGGGGAAACTTCATACTGTTTTGCATATTAATTACCAATCCTATCAAGAGTATGTGTGGTTGGGGGCCGCCGTCCCTTCCGGGGCGCGGGCGGCCGCCGCGTCTTGAGCGGCTTCCCACCCCGCCCCCCGCCGCTCAGGGTGACGCATCTCCAATAACAGCTCGCGGGGAGCCGCAGCCCGCACACAGCGGCGCCGGCGCCCCTCCGCGCGCGCCCGCCCGCCCGCTGCCACCAGGAGGGCCGAGGGCCACCGCGGCCTGGAGCGGTTCTGCAGCCCAGGCAAGGGCAGGGGCCTGAGGGCCCTGCAGCCCTTCCAGGTGGGGGACTTGCTCTTTTCCTGCCCGGCCTACGCCTACGTGCTCACGGTCAACGAGCGGGGCAACCACTGCGAGTTCTGTTTCGCCAGGAAAGAAGGATTGTCGAAATGTGGAAGATGCAAGCAGGCATTTTACTGCAATGTGGAGTGTCAGAAAGAAGATTGGCCCATGCACAAGCTGGAGTGTTCTCCCATGGTTGTTTTTGGGGAAAACTGGAATCCCTCGGAGACTGTGAGGCTAACAGCAGGGATTCTGGCCAAACAGAAAATCCACCCAGAGAGAACACCTTCAGAAAAATTGTTAGCTGTGAAGGAGTTTGAATCACATCTGGATAAGTTGGAAGAAGAAGGATTTGATTCAGAGCGACATTGCTGCTCTCCATCAGTTCTACTCCAAGCACCTCGAGTTCCCGGACCACAGCAGCCTTGTAGTACTCTTTGCACAGGTTAACTGTAATGGCTTCACAATTGAAGATGAAGAGCTTTCTCATTTGGGATCTGCAATATTTCCTGATGTTGCATTGATGAATCATAGCTGTTGCCCCAGTGTCATTGTGACTTACAAGGGGACTCTGGCAGAAGTAAGAGCTGTACAGGAAATCAATCCTGGAGAAGAGGTGTTTACCAGCTATATTGACCTCCTGTACCCAACAGAAGACAGGAATGACCGGCTAAGAGATTCTTACTTTTTTACCTGTGAGTGCCAGGAGTGCACCACGAAAAACAAGGATACAGCCAAGGTGGAAATCCGCAAGCTCAGTGACCCTCCAAAGGCAGAAGCCATCCGTGACATGATCAGATATGCGCCCAACGTCATTGAGGAATTCCGGAGGGCCAAGCACTACAAATGTAGGGCTGTTGCCACGCAGCAGATGAGGTGGCAGTCTCATAGGTGCCAAATAGTAACTTGCCCAGGAGATACAGCTGATGGTGACACACCTAGGATCCCAGCTCCACTGACTACCAGAATCCGTGTTCTCAAACCACTGCATCTCGTCACATTTTCTTGGGATTTGAAAAAGGATTGGATTTGTACTCCAGGGGGCAGACCTTAAAACTGGTGGTGAGGGAGAGGATGGAGTGGACAAAAATAATTCCTTGAGTACTGCCTGGGGAAGGATAAGGCAGCATCTCCTGCTCACACCCTGACCCGTACCCCTACCACCAGTCATTTCCTTGACGCCACAGCACCCCCTAGTGAGCTGCTGGAGATCTGCGAGCTCAGCCAGGAGAAGATGAGCTCTGTGTTTGAGGACAGTAATGTATATATGTTGCACATGATGTACCAGGCCATCGGGGTCTGCTTGTACGTGCAGGACTGGGAAGGAGCCCGGAGATATGGCCAGAAGATCATTAAGCCCTACAGTAAGCACTATCCTTTGTACTCCCTCAATGTGGCCTCCATGTGGTTGAAGCTGGGAAGACTATATATGGGCCTGGAAAACAAAGCTGCAGGAGAGAAAGCCCTGAAGAAGGCTATTGCAATCATGGAAGTAGCTCATGGCAAAGATCATCCATATATTTCTGAGATTAAACAAGAAATTGAAAGCCACTGAAATTGTGCATCATTTCAGTTTTCATTCAGAAACCTTAAAGGATTTGAATATTTCAGATCTTACGCACCACTCCAGCATTTCTATAAGCTAATTGGAATGAGAACACTTGCACTTAAACCTTGCTTATGCCATACTTTGAGAGTGTTCTTATCTTTCACCATAATATTAATTTTGAATGCTTTCTTTTTTCTAAAAGAAAATGGCATGGTTTCATATAATATATACTTTGGACACATCAAGTTTTTAAAAATGCATTTATTTTTACCTTCATGCCTATTGTAATGTTCTGAACAAATTGACTGATGTAAGAGAATAAAGCTAGAGTACTCAAAAAAAAAAAAAAAAAAAAAAGAGTATATGTGGTTTTTCTTACTTCACATTCTCTCCAGCATTTTTTATCTTCTTTTTCTTTGATAATAGCCATTTTATTTGGGGTGAGATGGACTCTCAATATAGTTTTGAGGGTTAAAGGTGTTGAGTATTATTTCTTGTATTTATTGGCCTTTGTACTTCTTCTTTTGAGAAGTGGTTATTCAGGTCTTTTGCCTGAATAATTTTGATTTTTTTTCCTTTTTTTTTATTTATTTTTCTCAAAAGTTGCATTTTAATACATGTTATCAAACTTAACAGAAAAAAAAACAAATTTTCAGAAGCTGTACACACTATTCACTGAAAATATTTGTTGAGGCAAATAGAAAAAAAATCATTACAATCATAATTTTTCTAACTTTGCACAAAATTATAAGCAGATTACATTCTTCATATTAAACATCTTTATATGCACTTTCAATGAACAGTATATATATATATATATATATATTTATATATATTTTTTATCAACCATCTTTACTATACCCATTCCCCTTTCCTGCCCCCCACCTTCCCCATGTCGTGTCCAGTGTTTCTCTATTTCTCTTATGTTTCCCATTCCCACCTCCCTTATTCTTCAGCATCCACTAATCAGAGAGACCATTCGGCATTTGGTTTTTTGGGATTGGCTTACTTCACTTAGCATAATGCTTTCCAGTTCCATCCATTTGCCTGCAAATGCCATAATTTTATTCTCTTTTATTGCTGAATA
>PVHX01017635.1:0-39357 GCA_004024805.1 Geosciurus inauris | reverse complement strand
GCAGTCAATTGGACAGGGAGAGGCATAAGTAACATCTTTCCTGGAAGGTAATCATTAGCAACAGGTGGCAGCTGAGGCAGTTTTGAATGAAATTTGGAGGAAGGCCTCTGAAGGCATAGAACATTGCAAGAGCTCTCCAACTTTACAGACTCAATTTGGCCTTTTGTTTGTATTCTGGCTCAACTTGTCTATCTACCCTGACTGTCTTTTTAATACTTGCTTCAAATGTATATGCTAAATGAGATGCGTTCAGAATTCCAATTCTGGACAAAATACATTTTCTAGTGTCTCTCAATTTAATCATGCCTGTGTAGGATTCTATTTATTCATGTAGGTTTCTTCATATATTTGCAAAAATACATTCTTTGAATATTCATAAATGCCCAAACTCAGTTTAATTCTCTGACACTGAATCTAAGTCAGTATAAAATTTGATAAGAATTTTACCAATCTCCATAATTTTCAAAGTTTGCTTAATTTCAGGTACTCCATAATGAATTTCCAATTGTATTTCACCTTCTATTTACATATTTCTGTGTACAATTGATATGGATTTTGTACATATTGTATAAGATATTCGACCAGCTTTCTCATATTCACATAATGTATTCTCTTATGGCTCTCTGATGACAAATTTTTATGTAGATTCTATGAATTCATCTATGTTTCCCACCTCTACTCAGAACTATGTTCTCAGGAATATTCTTACATATTTATATTGGTGATTAATCCCTAACAAACACTTACCCTAAGGTAGTACAAAATACGATATTAAACTTTATATAATTTTCTTTTGAATCCTAAATTTCCTTAAATTCAGATACACTGAAATAATTTTTAAATTTGTATTACGCTTTATTTCAATATTAACTTTGCCTATGTATCACTGTATATTTTGAATTATGTTCAGCTTGTTTTTTCATATTCACCTAATATGTCTACATATAACACAAACTTGAATAATTCATCTGTCAAATTTTATAATTACATGTATATTTTCTCACATATTTTCAGAAGTACATTCTTAGGTTTTGATTTTTTTTACATCTCCATATGCATGTTTATTCAACAATACTAACCCTTAATCAGTAGAAATTGGATACAATATTTATCTACCTCAAAATCAATTACTATGTTTTCCTTCATCCGGGTCCATTGTATAGGTTTTCAAGTGTATTTGGACTACTATTTTCAATGTTCAAAGTTCAATTTGCATAAGTAATATTTTTTCTTAACATAAAATTTATCCTAATTACCACCTACTTACATAATATATTTTCATATGACTCACAACTTAATCATTCCTGTTTAGTATTCTGTCTACTCATGTATTTTTCTCACATATTTAGAAGCTCTTTCCTAAGAACAATATATGTATCCATATATTTGTTATTTCTCTAACACTCACCCTAATTCAGCATGTAACCTTTCACATATTTCTGTATATAAAACAACTTTCTTCCTTTCATGTACTCCCAAACAAATTTCCAAGAGCATTTATACTTAAATTTTTATTTCACTCTGAAATTTGAATATACATTACAGTGTATCATATATCATATTCACAGTCAAGTTCTCCTAATTACACAACACATTTGTTATGCCTCTCTGTGACTCAGCCTTGTATAGGATTTCATGTATTTACATATGCATTACCACACATTCTCAGATGTACATGTTCATGATTATTTATATTATTCCATGTTAATATTAATTCTCTAAATCCCACATGTGTCAGGACAATATTTGATTTTATACTTTACCTTTATCCTTACATAATTAGAAATTTTTTTTAATCCAGGAACATTCATATATTTTTTATAGTGTATTTTGCCTCTTCTTTTCAATTATCAGTATTCCATTTCTATAGGCAACACTGAAAACCGCCATTTTCTTGTGAGTAGTGGTGTTTACTCACATGATGAATTATATCATTAGAGAAGCAGACCTAAGAAAGCATTGAAGCCAGGTTTATTGAAAAATGGTATTAGAGATTTCTCTCATGATGGAGAAGAGGGCCATAAATGGTATCTCAATATCAAATAATACATGAGTATTCCATTTTTTATATGGCCTATGCTTTTTGTTCTTCTCTTCATTTTATCTCTAATTGTGCTTATGTGTCCAGGCCCAGGTTATGTTTCATAAGATGGCCAACTGGCATCAAGCTCATAGAGGGAGCACAGGGTCCATGTGCAGGCAATTGGGCAGGGAGGGGCATAATTAACATCTTTCTGGGAAGACAATCATTAGCAACAGGTGGGGCAGATTTGAATAAAATTTTGGAGGAAGGCCTCTGAAGGCATGAACATTGTAAGAGCTCACCAAATTTCCACACTCAATTTGAACTTTTATTTGTATTCTGGCTCAACTTACCTATCTACCCTGACTGTCTTTCAAATTCTCGCTTCAAATGTACACCCTAAATGAGATACATTCTGAAATCCACTTCTTGACAAAATACATTTTCCAATGACTCTCACTTTACTCATGCCTGTGTAGTGTGGTAATTCTTAGCTTAAGAAACTCCATTTTGTCTAGGATGTCAGCCACCTTACCTTTAGCCCTGTCAGCCACCTTAACTTTAGCCCAAACATCAACATACTTTATTTTTGCAAAGATTTGTGGTCATCTTGACCTTGGCTTCAGTTAGAAGAAATAGCTCTTGGGGGGAGGGACACAGGGTGGGCTTAGCAAACTGCAATTTCTGCTTCTGTATTGTTGGCTTGTTTGCATTGGCTAAAAGAGAAAACATCATAGTGCCTGATTTGCAGTTTTCTTTTGCTATATAATCTGTAAATTAGGCCAAGATGGGGGCTGCAATTTCAAATTGGCTTTGCAGTCCCACTAGCTGAAAATAAACTTCTAACAAATGAACCTATGAGTTTGTTGTTTTTTGCTGATTGGGTATAACATTTGGTGCTTTGCCAGAAAACCCCAGCAAAATTCTTTCAACTCAGTGATTCACTGTCTGGCTGAATTAGATCTGGGCTAAAACCGAAAGTAGGGGGGAGCTCCTGAGAGAAATTTCACAGCCCTGCTCAGATCTCCTCAGGAATCAGGAGTCAGGTGTGTTGCAATTCTAGTGAGGAACAAGGTCAGACTAGACACAGTTGCTTACATCGAGTCCTGAGACCCTGCATGGTCTTCTGGTTAGCCTTCAGTGGTGGCCAAATCAGGTTGATTTTGTCTTTTTTGTTTATCTTTGTCTTTTTGTTATGTGGAAATCTAATTGCCATAATTGTCATAGTTGTCATAGTTTTGTCTATGCAGGTACCCTCTTTCCACAGGCCAACATGGGACAGAAACCTTCCTCTTGTTCATCACCTGTACTTCACTGCTTTCTATCTAATTTTCAGAAATTCCAGAAACTGGCTGCTGATTAAGAAACCCTAGTAACTTCTTTTGTCTCAAAAAATTCTGTGAGCTCAAGTGGCTGTCCTTTGACCTGGGATGGCCAAATCAAGGCACCCTAGATCTTAAAATTGCTCAGGAAGTCTGGAGTCATATTTTTGGATGCCCCAGACATCCTGATAAAATTCCATACATATACATCTGGATTGATATAATAACAGATCCCCCCAAATGGCTAAAGTCTTATCTTTCAGGCAAGTGCATCAAAACAAAAACCACCAAAAATGCCACACCATTTTCCTGACCAGGTCAACTCCCCTGAAGCTGGAACTCTATATCCTGAATGTTCCTTCCAATGATGAAACTCTCCATTCCTTGCCACCTACCTACCCTTCCACCACAGAATACTCCTTCATTCCTCCTCATCTTCTTTCCCCATCCCATACCCATTCGAGCACTAGTTATGTCCCCACAGCTGCCCAGAACTCACCTACTGCCCTTCTTCCTCTGGACCCTTCCTCTGTTTCTTTACTCCCCCTAAGACAAATACCCTCCCAACAGGGTCCCTTTATGGTTTATGTCCCCTTTACCACTAGTGATCTTTATAACTGGACAAATCAAAATCCTTCTTTCACACAAGAAGCCCATGATCTTATTTCTCTTTTAGAATCAGTATTTTATACCCACCAGCCCACCTGGGATGATTGCCAACAACTACTGTGGACCCCTTTTACTTCAGAAGAATGAGAATGCATCCGCCATGAGGCCCAAAAACCCGTCCTAGTACCTAATAGCCTCTCCCACTGATGATCCTGTTCGGATCATTTTCCCTTCAACCTGCCCAAATTGGGATCCAAATTCAAATGAAGGTAAGGGGGCTCTAAACCGGTTCCTCCATACTCTTATGAGAGGGACTCCTGCAACTGCTTGCAAGCCCACTAATCTTTCCAAGGAAAGCAGATGATTCAGAAGCCAGATGAATCCCAAAGTGCTTTTCTTAAGCACCTCCTACAGGCCTGTAGACTATGTACTCCAATTGATCTGGAAGCACCTGAGAATAGATGAGCTATTAATCTGGTCTTCTCCCAGTCATCCCCAGATATAAAATGTAAGCTCCAGAAATTAGAAGGTTTTGAAGGGAAGGTCCTCCTCAAATTGGTAGAGATAGCTCAGGAAGTCAATAATAACCGAGATCTTCCAGAAGACAGACAAACAAAAAGATTAGCCAAGGTGCTTCTAGCTATATCCAGATCACAAAATCTTAAACCAAATACAGGACACACAAAACCTAGTAACTATCCTTTTGATAAAGATCAATGTGCCTATTGTAAGGAGAAAGGACATTGGAAAACGAATGCCATCTTAAGAAAAGGAGAACTTCACCTAATGGGGGTCCCTTCTCAAAGCCCATTTTAAACCTAAATGAGGGAGACTGACGGGGCCAGGGCTCTTTGCCAATGAGCCCCCAGGAGCCCATGGTAACCTTAAAAATAGGGGGAAAACTGACTTCTTCCCTGATAGATGCTGGGGCAACCTACTCAGTACTCAAAAGCCCTGAAGGCCCCAGTCAAAAATCAAAAATTCCCTTTCAATCAGCTACTGGAAAGACTCAACATTGCTCTTGGACTGAAGCCAGAATCACTGACCTTGGAAAAGAAATTATTACTCTTTTCTGGTAATTTCTGACTGCCCTTATCCTCTCTTGGGCTGAGATTTATTACATAAGTTGGGAGCCACTATAACTTTTGCCCAGGGAAATACTATGCTTCACCTGGGAGAAAAACCCATTACCCTTCCTGGCAGTTGTTGTCTCAGGGAAGAATATCAGCAACTACTGGAAAAAACCTTAGAGGAAAGAGCCCTGAAAAACTGTGATTATCTGGGCAATTATTTGCAGATTATAATTTTCTGTCAGACTTTCTGACTGACTTTCCAGAAGTCTGGGCTGAATTTAACCCTCTGAGTTTGGCAAAATATCAACCCCCAATAATTGTACAACTGACCAGCTCTGCCACCCACATCTGGGTAAAACAGTACCCTATTAATAGAAAGGCTCTATTGGGAATTACTCTCAATATAAATAAACTCTTAAAAGAAGGTATTTTAAAAGCCTGTCAGTCTAATTGGAATACTCCTTTACTGCCAGTTCAGAAGCCATGGACAAAAGATTATCACCCAGTGTGGGACCTCTGAGAGGTCAACAAACAATCAGAAACAATACAACCTATGGGTCCTAATCCATATACTCTGTTGAGTCTCTTGCCTCCAGATTATATTGTGTATACTGTACTAGACTTAAGGATGCATTTTTCAGTCTTCCTCTGGCTAAGGTAAGTCAACCTATTTTTGCCTTTGAGTGGACTGACCCAAATAGGGTATATACAGGACAACTCATTTGGACAAGTCTGCCCCAATGATTCAGAATTGTCCCACCATCTTCAATGAAAAACTCAGCAAGGATTTACAAAGTCACAAAGTAAGACACCTCGAGGTGACCCTTCTCCAATATGTAGATGATTTACAAAACATTGGCTACAAAAATTGGCTCCTGGCTACAAAAAATTTCTAGGAATGTGTTCAGGCCACCCAAGACTTATTGGATACTCTCCAGACGTTGGGTTATCGAGTGTCTGCCGAAAAGGCCCAATTATTTGCAAAACAAGTCATTACTTGGAATGTATACTATCTGAGGGCCAAAGATGTTTATCAGGAAAAAGATTTCAGGTCATGATTCATATTCCTTACCCAAAAACTAAGAGACAGATTCATGAGTTTTTAGGGGCTGCAGGATACTGTATACTTTGGATTATGAACTTGCTGAGACATCAAGACCCCTATATGTGGCCACTAAAGGCAAAGGAGAAGAAATCCATTGGTCTGACCAGAAGATACAGCTTTTCAAAAACTAAAGGAAGACTTAACTCAGGCTGCTGCATTAGCCCTTCAAGATCTCCAAAAACCTTTCTATTTGTAAGTGTCAGAATGTAGTAGAATTGCAAAGAGTATATTGACACAAACTCTTAGGCCTTGGAAAAGACCCATAGCTTACTTATCCAAGAAAATAAACCTTGTGACAGCCCACTGGCCAAATTGTCTATGAGCCACAGTGGCCACCATCCTCTTAACTAAAGAAGCAAATAAATTAACTTTTGGCCAAGAACTTTTTATAACCTCTCCTCATGGGGTTGAAACATTACTCAAATTACCTCCTGGAAAATGGATTTCAGATGCGTGTATTGTTCACTATCAGACTTTATTAATTGACCACCAAAGAATCAAATTTACTCCAGCTACCACTTTGAATTCAGCTACTCTGCTGCTGTATCTGAATCCAGAGATGCCTATGCAAGACTGAATTGTTGTTCTACATCCATGAGACTCATTCTGACCTTTGAGACCAGCCCTGGGACAATGCAGATGTCACCTACTAAACCAATGGAAGCAGTTTTATACTGGATAGCCTTCGGCATGCTGGAGCTGCAGGGGTCACTTCTGATAAGGTAAGATGGGCCCAAACCCTAGATAAAGGGACCTCAGCACAAAGAGCTAAACTCTTGGCTTTAACCTATGCCTTCCAACTGGGAAAAGATCTAATAATCAATATTTATACAGATAGCAGGTATGCTTTTGCAACAGCTCATGTCCATGGGATGATATATGAAGAAAGGTGACTCCTAACACCTGAGGGAAAACCATAAAAAAATGTTCCAGAAATAGTTACTGGCTATCTGGCTCCAAAAAAGGCTAGCAATTATCCATTGTAAAGCTCATCAGAAAGGGAACTCCCCAGAAACAAAAGGCAACAATCTTGCTGACCAAACTGCCAAAGAATTTGCCCTAAGACCAGTGGGTAACACTTCCCTTCTTGTCATTATACCTGAACCTCAGTTTTCAGAGAAGCCTCACTACTCCCCTTCAGATTTGGAGTATATAACAAAACAGGGAATCACTACTAATTCCCTGATTGGCTTAAGACTCCAGATTAAAGGCTATTATTAAAAAATTATAGGAGCTGCTACAAAGATATTATCTGTTTCCAAAATGTGGAAACATATTAATTCCATTACCTTCCAATGCCCTACTTGTATCCAAGTAAATACTAAACAAACTAATAAGATACAAATTTTTCCTAGATACCATAAAGAAACTCCTGGAGAACATTGTGAATTAGACTTCACTGAAATCGAGGCAGGCAATTATGGATACAAATACCTCTTGGTTTTTGTACACACTTACTCAGGTTGGGTTGAGGCTTATCATACCAAAAGGGAGATGGCTCAAATTACAGTTAAAAACGTATTATATGAGATTATCGTCAGATTTGGATTGCCACATTCAGTTGGGTCCGACAATGGCCTGGCTTTCACAGCCAACATGTCTCAAATATGTCCACAGTTTTAGGATTTACTTGGAAACTACATTGTGCCTATGGGCCTCAGAGTTCTGAACAGCTAGAAATAATGAACAGAACACTTAAGGAAACAATGACAAAGCTAACTATAGAAACTGGCAAAAGATGGGTGGACCTCCTCCCCTTCACCCTGTCCAGAATTCGAATTGCCTCTACCGACAAGGGGTTACATCATATGAAATACTATATGGCCAGCCTACTCCTCCCTTACTTAAACCACATGCTCATATAGATGCCTCTGATAATCAAGTCCTTCATTCATTACAGGTGCTACAACAAATCCAAGCAGACATAAAGTCCAGATTACAGGTTACTAACTCTATTGTTTCTAGACAGGAAAAGCAAGACCTGACTAACCTGCCTACCTATCAACCCAGTGACTTGGTATACCTTAAAAATCTTCCTTCCATGACTCTTGAACCTCACTGGATGGGACCTTACCAGGTGATTCTCAGCACACCTACAGCCATCAAGGTAGCTGGAAAGGCAACCTGGGTACATTGGTCTCACGTCAAACCAGCACCTCCTGCAGAAGCCTTTGAAGACTCCAGAAGGACCAACCAGACAACCAATACCCCTAAAGATAAGACTCAAAGGGATACCCAGCATGGATCCCCCAAACTGTATAATGGTACATATACTCCCACAAGTTTATGTTTACTCAGGTCATACTGGCAGAGAACACTTTGGTTTGACTTCTCCATCTAAAAGGGCAGCACCCATCTCTTGATCATCTTGACTCTCTTTTATCTGTTTGTTCTCCCCATCAACCCACTGTACAAATATGAAAATTTAGAAAAACTCATACTGGACAAATCATACAAAGTCTGACAACCTCTGATTAACCTATTTTTGGGACAGATTTATGTGTGTTAATATCAGACATAGCAGATTGCTCCAGAGATAATCATAATCCATATGGGGCGGCAGGCAGAATAGCTGCATGCCAAGCATGTGAAAGAACCTACCCTGACTAACAATTGTATATGTGTCCTGCTGATGGGGTCCCTGATTATCAAGGCCAAGGTGAATATCACTGTGCCAGTTGGGGCTGTAAGTCTTTAGCACAATGGACCAGCTATGACTCTCACCTAGCCTATGAACACCATCCTGGGAAAAAGGGATGTTCCCCGGGGTCATATAAACTTATTATTCTTACTGTTAAGTCATGGGCAAACCCAGAATCTAATTGGCATCTAGGCAAGACCTGGGGAATATGCTTATGCATAAAAGATTATGACCAAGGTACTGAGTTCTCAATTCAAAGCAAGTTACCTGCTAGGCAGAGAAACCCTAAAGGACCCTTAAAACCCATCCTTAATCCAGCCACCCTAATGTTATCTCACCCTTCACTAACTTCTACTTCCCCCTTTTCTGCCTCTCACCCAACCCATATTATTACTAAACCCCCACAAACAGGCCAAACTCTACTAAATATGTTAAATACTCTCTTTTTATTCCTTAATCAAACTATAGCAGAAGTGATTAAAGATTGTTGGTTATGCCTAAACCCTGAACCCCCTTACTATGTTGGAATTGGTTCAAATGTAACACTCAGTGACAAAGTTCGAAATTTAACACAGTCAGTCATAGAATCTAGATCCTTATGTAAATGGGACATCTCTCCCAAATTAACACTGGGAGATCTCCAAAGTCCAGGGACTTGCTATTATTCAAATAAAAAGCCCTTCTTCAATCCCCTGACTGTTCTCTACCTTTTAGAGGCTCCTCCTAAAGGAGATTCATACATCTTAGTAGCACCCCCAGGAAAATGGTTTGCATGCACTTCTGGATTAATCCCTTGTCTATCTTTAAACCTGTTTTATGAAGAGAGTACAAAAATTTGTATAATGGTACATATCCTCCCACAAGTTTATGTTTACTCAGGTCATACTGGCAGAGAACACTTTGGTTTGACTTCTCCATCTAAAAGGGCGGCACCCATTTTTGTACCCCTGCTGGCACGTACAGGGATTGCAGGCTCTGCAGTTGTAGGGACTAAGGCATTAATCACTAGAAATGAAAACTTCAAAACTTTAAGCCAACAAATTTGTCATGATTTAGGGGAATTAGAGAGATCGATAGGACAATTAGAGGCTTCTCTAGATTCTCTAGCTGAAATGGTCCTCTAAAACTGACGGGATTTAGATTTACTCTCCTAAAACGGAGGCTTATGTATGGCCCTGGAAGAGACATGTTTCTTCTACACCAATCTTCTGGAGTTATTTGAGACAGCTTAGCCCTAGTTAGAGACTGAAACGATGAGAAGAAAATAAGATTACATCAGGAAATTTGCACCAAAATATGTTCAACTGGTCTCCTTGGCTTACAACTTTCATTTCCACTATATTAGGGCCTCTAATACTTATCCTGCTCAAATTCCTTATAGTACAATTTATTATCAACTATTTAATTAGATATGTTCAACAAAGTGTTCAGTCAGTAAAACTCTTAATCCTTAGATCTCATTATGACCAATTAACAGGTGAAGATTTAAAAGATACAGACGTATGAGTAAGGATTTACTCAAATGTTAAAGACCAGTGGGGAACTCTTAGCTGAAGAAACTCCATTTTCTTCTGGGCTGTCAGCCTTCTTAACTTTAGCCCAGTCAGCCACCTTAACTTTAGCCCAAACATCGACATACTTTATTTTTGCAAGGAGTTGCGATCATCTTGACCTCAGTTTCACTTAGAAGAAATAGCTCGGGGTGGGGTGTGCACCGGGTGGGCTTAGCTAACTGCAATTTCTGCTTATACTGTTGGCTTGCTTGCATTGGCTAAAAGAGAAAATGTCATAGCGCCTGCCTCACCATTTTCTTTTGCTATATAATCTGTAAGTTAGACCAAGTCGATGGCTGCAATTTCAAATTGGCTTTGCATTCCTGCCAGCTGAAAATAAACTTTTAATGAATAAATCTCTGAGGTGGTTGTTTCTGGCTGATTGGGTATAACAGTAGGAATCTGTCTATTCATGTGTGCTTCTACATAATTTGCAAAAGTACATTCTTTGAATATTCTTAAATGTCCAAACTCAGTTTAATTCTCTCACACTAAATCTAAGTCAGCACAAAATTTGATACGAATTTTACATATCTTTGTACTTTTCCCAAATTTTCTTTATTCCAGGTACTCCATAATGAATTTCCAATTCTATTGCACCTTCTATTTACATATTTCCATGCTACATTTTATATGGATTTTATACATAGTATCTAAAGTATATGACCAGCTTTCTCATATTCCCATAATGTAATCTCTTATGGCTCTCTGTTGACACATGTTTGTTGAAGATTCTATGAATTCATCTGTTTTCCCACCTCTACTCAAAACTACATTCTCAGGAATATTCTAATATATTCATATTCATGTTTAATATCAAAATTAACACTTACCCTAACGTAGTACAAAATATAAGATTACACTTTATATATTTCTATCTCGAATCCTAAAGGTCCTTAAAACCAGATACATTGCAATAATTTTTAAATTTATATTACAATTTATTTTCAAATTTCAATGTCAATGTTGTTATTACTGCATATCTTGAATGAGGTTCAGTAGGTTTTTTTCATATTTACCTTATATGTTTACGTATGACAAACACTTGAAAAATTTCTTCATCAAATTTAATCATTACATGTATATTTTCTCACATATTTTCAGAAGCACATTCTTAGGGTTTTTTATTATCTCCATATGCATCCTTATTGAATAGCACTAACCCTTAGATAGTACAAATTGGATACATTAATAGATTTACCTCAGAATTAGTTCCTATGATTTCCTCCACCAGGGAACAATTGTATAGGTTTTCAAGTGTATTTAGACTATTATTTTCAATGTTCAACTATCAATTTGCATACCTTGTCCTTATTTTGTACATGAAATACATCCTAATTACCACCAACTTACATTATATATTATTATATGACTCACAATTTAATCATTCCTCTTTAGTATTCTGTTTACTCATGTATTTTACCACATACATTCAGAAGCTCTTTCTTAGGAATAATATATGTATCCATATTTCTGTTATTTCTCTAATCCTAAGCATAAGTTAGCATGTAACCATTCACATATTGCTGTATATAAAACAACTTTCTTTATCCCATGTAACCCCAAATAAATTTCCAAGAGCATTTATATTTGAATTTTTAATTTTTATTGTGAAATTTGGTATCAATCAAGTGTATCATATATCAGATACATAGTCAAGTTCTCCTACTTACACAACACATTTGTTATGCCTCTGTGACTCAACCTTTTATAGGATTTTATGTATTTACATATGCATTACCACACATTTGCAGATGTACATAGTCATGACTATTTATATTATTCCGTGTTTATGTTAATTCTCTAACCCCCATATGTGACAGAACAATATTTGATTTCATACTTTAACTTCATCTATACAAAACTCCATTTTTATTTAAATTCAGGAATATTTCTATAATTTTTACAGTGTATTTTGCCTCTTCTTTTCAATTTTCAAAAATCCATTTTTATAGGCATCACTGAATGACCGCCAGTTCCACGTGACGAGTTGTTTTTCCTAATGTGTTTAATAACAATGTTAGAGAAGCATACCGAGGGAAGCACTGAAGCCGAGTTTATTGAAAAGAGGTAACAGAGACTTCACTGGGTTTGGAGAAGAGAGCCAGAGGTGGTATCTGGATCCCAAGATTTACATGTGTATTCCCCTTTTACATGTCCTATGTTCCTTGGTTCTCTTCTCTTCATCTAATCTCTCACTTTTGTTTATCTTCATTCAATCTCTCACTTGCCCAGGCCCAAGTTATACTTGGTGAGATTGTCAATTGTAACCAAGCTCATAGAGGGAGCACAGGGCCCAGGTGAATGCAATTGGGCAAGGAGGAGCGTAATTAGTATCTTTCCGGGAAGACAATCATTAGCAACAGGTGGCAGCTGAGGCGGTTTTGAATGAAATTTTGGAGGAAGGCCTCTGAAGGCATAAACATTGCAAGAGCTCTCCAACTTCACAGACTGTTTGGCCTTCTGTTTGTATTCTGGCTCAACATATCTATCTACCCTGACTGTCTTTCTAATTCTTTTTTCAAATATGCACCCTAAATGAGATACATTCTGAATTCCAATTCTTGACAAAATACATTTTCCAATGACTTGCATTTTACACATGCCTGTGTAGGATTCTATCTATTTATGTATGTTTCTTCATATGTTTCCAAATGTACATTCTTTGAATACATATAAATGCCCAAGCTCAGTTTAATTCTCTCACATTAAATATAAGTCAGTACAAAATTTGAGAAGAATTTTACCTATCTCTGTAATTTTCATATATTTTCTTAATTTCATTTACTCCATAATGAATTTCCAATTCTATTGCACCCTCTATTTACATATTTCTGTGTTACATTTGATATAAATTTTATACATACTATATAAGGGAGGCAACCAGCTTTCTCATATTCAAATAATATATTCTGTTATGTCTCTCTGGGATATATGTTTGTGTAAGATTCTATGAATTCATCTATGTTTACACACCTCTACTCAGAACTAAGTTCTCAGGAATATTATAAATTCATATAGATATTTAATCTCTAAAAAACATTTACCCTAATGTAGTACAAAATATGGTAAACCTTATAAAATATTAAAAATATTTAAATATTAAAAAATAAAAATATTAAACTTTATATATTACTCTCTCAAATTCTTTATATATTACTCTCTCAAATATAAAATATTAAAATATTAAAAATATTTAGATATTAAAATATTAAAAATGTAAAAATATTAAACTTTATATATTACTCTCAAATTCTAAATTTCCTTAAATCCAGTTACACCAGAATAATTTTTAAAACTTATTACAATTTATTTTCAAATTTCAATGTCAACTTTGCCTGTGTATTACTGTATATTTTCAATGAGGTTCAGCTCTTTTTTTTCATATTCATGAAATAATTTTACCTATGACACACACTTGAATACTTACTCTGTCAAATTTTATAATTACATGTATATTATCTCACATATTTTCAGAGGTATATTCTTAGGGTTTTTTAATATCTTCATATGCACCTTTATTCAATAACATTAAGCCTTAGTCAGAACAAAATGGATACAATATTGGAACTACCTTGGAATCAATTTTTATATTTTCCTTCCTCTAGGTATTATTGTATAGTTTTTAAAGTGTATTTGGACTATTTTCAATGTTAAATGTTCAACTTGCATGCCTAACCCTTTTTTAACATGGATTTCATTCTTATTACCACTGATCTACATAAGATATTCTTATATGACTCTCAGTTTACTCATCCCTGTTTAGTATTCTGTCTACTCATGTATTTTCCCTCATATTTTCAGAAGCTCTTTCTTACAAATAATTTCTGTATCCATATTCATGTTATTCTCAAAACCTAACCCTAAGTCAGGGTGTAATCTTTCACATAATTTTGGATGTAAACCAACTTTCTTGATTTCATGTACCCCAAAACAAATTGCCAAGTGCATTTATACTTGAATTTTTAATTATCAGTGTGAAATTTGGATATCCATCACAGAGTATCACATATCAGATTCAGAGTAAAGTTCTCCTACTTACCTACACAATACCTTTGTTATATTTCTCTGTGACTCAACCTTGTATAGGATGTTATGTATTTACATATTCATTACGACACATTCTCAGATGTACACAGTCATGATTATTTATTTTATTCCATGTTTATTTTAATTCTCTAAGCCCCACTTGTGACAGGATAATATTTGATTTTATACTTATTCGTCATCCATACAAAACTCTATCCTTACTTAAATCAAGGATAATTCATGTATTTTTTCCAGTGTATTTTGCCTCTTCTTTTCAATTTTCAATATTCAATTTTTAAAGTCTTCTCTGAATAACCAT
This sequence comes from Geosciurus inauris, assembly GCA_004024805.1. Taxonomy (NCBI): domain Eukaryota; kingdom Metazoa; phylum Chordata; class Mammalia; order Rodentia; family Sciuridae; genus Geosciurus; species Geosciurus inauris. Next base: position 24,683 of record PVHX01017635.1, on the reverse strand, counting down.
TGTTTTCTTGTGAAGAGTGGTGTTTCCTCACATGATGAATTATAAATTTAGAGAAGCAGAGCAAGGAAAGCATTGGAGCCAGGTTTATTGAAAAGTAGTAAAAAAAATCTTCTCTTTGAATGGAGAAGACTGGCATAGGTTGTATCGGAATCCCAAGATGTACATGAGTATTCCCTTTGTATGTCCTATGATCCTTTGTCCTCTTACAATCTTCATCTTATCTCTCATTTCTGCATAGGTGAAGAGGCCCAGGTTATGCTTTGTGAGATGGTCAATGGGCACCAAGTATAGATGGATCACAGGGCCCATGTGGAGGCAAATGGGCAGGGAGGGGCTTAATTAACTTTTTCCAGGAAGACAATCATTAGCAAAAGGGGCAGCTGGGGCAGTATTGAATAAAATTTTGGAGGAAAGCCTCTGAAAGCATGAACTTTGCAAGACATTTCCAGTTTTCCACACTCAATTTGGCCTTTTGTTTTATTCTGGCTCAACTTATCTATCTACCCTGACTGTTTCTCTAATTCTTGCTTCAAATGTACACTCTAAAGGATATACCTTCTGAATTCCTCTTCTTGAAAACTATATTTTCCAATGACTCTCACTTTACATATGCTTGTGTAGGATTCTCTCTATTCATGTATGTTTCTTCATATATTTTCAAAAGTGCACTTTTTGAATATTTATAAATGTCCAAACTCAGTTTAATTCTCTCACACTAAATCTAAGTCAGTACAAATTTGATTAGAATTTTATCTATCTCTGCACATTTCCTAATTTTTCTTCTTCCCAGGTACTCCATAATAAATTTCAAATTCTATTTAACTTTCTATTTACATATTTCTGTGTTACATTTTATATGAATTTTATATGTAATATATAAGGGATGTGACCAGCTTTCTCATATTCCCATAATGTAATCTCTTATGGATCTCTGTTCACACATGTTTCTGTAAGATTCTTTGAATTCATCTATGCTTTCCCACCTCTACTCAGAACTACATTCTCAGGAATATTCTTGTATATTCATATTCATGTTTAATGCCAAACAAACACTTACCCTATGTTAGTACAAAATACTGTATTGAAATTCATATATTACTCTCTCAAATCCTAAATTTTCTTAAATCCAGGTACACTGTAATAATTTTTAAATATGTATTATAATTTATTTTCAAATTTAATGTAAAATTTGCCTATGTATCACTGTATATTTTGAATGAAATGCAGCTTGTTATTTTCATATTCACATAATATGTTTACATATGACATACACTTGAATAATTCCTGAGTCAAATTTTATAATTACATGTATAATTTCTCACATACTTTTAGAAGTAAATTCTTTGGGTTTTTTTATATCTCCATATGCATGTTTATTCAATAACACTAACCCTTATCAAACTTGGATCTACCTCAGAATCAATTCCTATGATTCCTTTATCTATGTACCATTGTAAAGTATTTCAAGTGTATTTGGACTACTATTTTCAAAGTTCAGTGTTCAAAATATATACCTAAACTTTTTTTGTACGTGAAATTCATCCTAATTACCACTGTCTTATATAATAAATTTTCATATGACTCACACTTTAATTATCCCTGTTTATTATTCTGTCTACTCATGTATTTTCCCTCATATATTCAAAACCTTTTTCTTAAGAATAACATATATATTTTTATTCATGTTAATTCTCTAAAAACTAATGGTAAGTCATATCTTACTGTATGTAAAACAACTTTGTTCTTCCCATGTACATCTAAATAAATTTCCAAGAGCCTTTATAATTGAATTTTTAATTTTCACTGTGAAATTTGGGTATCCACCACAGTGTATCATGTATCAGATTCATAGTCAAGTTCTCTTACATACACAACATATGTGTTATGTCTCTCTGTGAGTCAACCTTTTATGGGATGTTATGTATTCACAAATGCATTACCACACATTCTCAGATGTACATAGTCATGAGTATTTATATTATTCCATGTTTATATTAATTCTCTTGCCCCTTCATGGGACAGGACAATATTTAATTTTATACTTTACCTTCATTCTTACATAAGTCCATCTTTTCTTAAATCCAGGAACATTCATATAATTTTTACAGTGTATTTTGCCTCTTCTTTTTATTTTTCAATATTCCACTTTTATAGGCATCACTGTATAACCGCTGGTTCCTTGTGACAAGTGGTATTTCCTCACTTATGAATTACAATGTTAGAGAAGCAGACCAAGGGAAGCATTGAAGCCAGATTTAATGAAAAGTGGTAACATAGACTTCTCTGGGGATAGAGAAGAGGGCCTGTCACGAGCGGCATGCTTAATTAATAATTACTCGGAGGCAGATTGTCTTTAAATGCAAGTGTATGTTCAATCACAACAATCATTCAATATAATTAATTAATGCAAAAAGTGTTGGGCATGCTGGAGCACCCCAACTAGCATTTGATGCACACTAATCAAGCACTATAGGTAAGTTACACTATTCTAGGGTGGTTAAGTCCTGCTTACAATTCACATAATCCTAGAGCAGTTAAACATTACAAATCACACAATCATAAACACTACAATTAATTCATATAATCCTAGGGCAACCATGAGCCCCAAAATACCTCCGATGCCAGGTGACTTCTCTTAGCCAAAGAGCAGACGTTGTCCTTGCCTGGTGGTTCTCTTCAGCCAATGGCTGGATGTCAGGGAATGGTGGAGCTGACCCAAGGACAGACAGCAAGGTGGCCGGTCTCACTGATGTCCTTGGAGCAAGGCCCAAAAACTGTAGCAGGGCCAGCAGTTTAAAAGCAGTTCCAAAGCTGGTGGTGTGGGCTAAGTTGGTCATGTGGGCTGGTGATTAGTTACACCCAGTAAAAGTCAATGTCCATTGGTTATGTCCAGTGAGATAGTATAATTGCTACTGGGCTTTCCTTCAGCACATGTGCATGGGTTGTGCCCCCCTATCAATCGTAGCCAGTAGGCCTGCTGTTAAGTGCCCTCCGTTGCTCCTTTGTCGATTGCATGGGCTGGGCCCCTTTGCAGCCCTTGATTGCATGGGCTGGACTTCTTTTTGGCCCTCATTATTGCAAGCAGGCATGACTAAGCAAGTCAGTGGCTGCTGTTCCTTATGGCCAGCAACCCAGTGAGTCCCCTGCATGTCCAGGCATGCCCATGGCATATGCTCCTTACAGGGCCATAGGTGGTATCTGGATCCCAAGAAGTACATGTGTATTCCCCTTTACACATCCTGTTCTACTTTGTTCTCCTCTTCTCTTCATCTTACCTTTCACTTCTGCTTATGTGCCCAATCCCAGGTTATACTTGGTGAGGTGGTAATTGTCATCAAGCTCATATAGGGAGCACAGGGCCCAGGTGCAGGCAATTGGGCAGGGAAGGGCATAACTAACATCTTTCTAAGAAGACAATTATTAGCAACAGGTGGTGTGGTAACTCTTAGCTTAAGAAACTCCATTTTGTCTGGGCTGTCAGCCACCTTAACTTTAGCACAAACATCAACATACTTAATTTTTGCAAAGAATCATGGTTTTCTTGACCTAAGTTTTAATTTAAAAAAAAAACTCCAGAATGCTTGCAAAACTCATGCATTTTACTAAACAGTGTTACAATCAATTTTCCAAATGTAGGGTGGGCATAGGGTGGGCTTACCTAACTTCAATTTCTGCTTCTGTATTGTTGGATTGCTTGCATTGGCTAAAAAAAGAAAAAGTCATAGCACCTGACTCACAGGTTTTTTTTCTATATAATCTGTAATCTAAACCAAGGCAGGGGCTGCTACTTTTTATTGGCTCTAACTGGATTTGCAGTCCCACCAGCTGAAAAATCAACCTTTAATGAATGAATCTGTGAGTTTGTTGTTTTCTTGCTGATTGGGTATAACATTTTGGTGCTTTGTCTGGGAGCACTAACAAGATTCCTTTCATCTCAGTGATTCACTTGTCTGGCTGAATTTTGGTCTTGGCTTAAACTGAAATTAGGGGAGATCTCCCAAGAGAAGTGCCTAGGCCCCACTCTGGAGTTTGCCCAGATCTCATCAGGAATCAGGAATCAGGTGGTTTGATCCTACTGGGGGACAAGGTCAGACTGCACACAGTCACTTACACCAAATCCCTAGACCCCAGTCTTCTGTTTGGCCTTCAGTGGTGGCCAAATTGGGTCCTTTTTTTGGCTTTTGTTTGTCTTTTTGTTACATGTGTCATAATTTTGTCTGTGCATGCCACCTTCTTTCCAAAGGCCAAGTGGGACAGCAACCTTCCTCTTGTTCATCATCTATACTTGACTGCTTTCTAACTAATTTTCAGTAATTCCAGAAAGTGGCTACTGATTATAGAGCCCTAGTAACTTCTTCTGATCTCAGAAAATTCTGTGCTGTATATAAAAGTCTGGATTGACATAATAATAAATCTCCCCTAAGACTATTGCTTTTCTTAAGTTCTATGTGTTTTTTTTGAGCTCATAATTTTAATTCTTCACATCTAGGTTAATATTTTTCTGATCAGTCCTATTTTTATTCAATAATGGAGTTTTTAAACATCTAACATTGCAATGAAAATCCATCTGCAGGAAGTTACAAGGCTTTTACTATTGTAAAACACACTTGTGTTGTGTCTTTTATATCTACTTTTGTGTGTATGTACCATGTTCATGATACCAAAATTGACACAGATAATGAGCACTCATAAATTAAAATCTAACAAATGGCTCCAAATACCTTTAATTCACATGATTTAAAAGGTTTGATTTAAATTATGTAAACAGATAAAAGTAAGAATGTCTTTAAAATTACTTAACTCACAAGTCTTTCTAGGTGGTCAAAGGATTTCTCTCCAACAAAGGAAAAATGGCTAACACTGTTAAATACACTTGTCTAGTATCTTGGTTTTATAATAAAAATAAGTAAATCAGATTTAAAATGCTAACTGTTAAATCTAACATCAAGTACTTTTAACTCCTTTAAATTCCATAGGGTAACATTTTTGGTGTTTTCATAGATGGTAAATTTTTTAAAAAGTTTTAAAATTTCTTTGTCATCAGTAAAAACAAAATAACTAAGTTTAACTCCCAACAGGTATAATTCTATATACTTAGACATTGTGTTTTCATTAAAAGTTAAACAAATATAATTCAATACACAAGGTTTATAGATTTCTATATGTTTCAATTAGAACATGGCAAATAACAAAGTATTTCTTATTATTAAAATGGAACAATTTGAAAGCCGGGCGCGGTAGCTCAAGCCTGTAATCCCAGCACTTAGGGAGGCTGAGACAGAAGAATCGCAAGTTCAAAGCCAGCCTCAGCAATGGCGAGGCACTAAGCAACTCAGTGAGACCCTGTCTCTACATAAAACACAAAATAGGGCTGGGGATGTGGCTCAGTGGTCAAGTGCCCCTGAGTTCAATCCCCAGTACCAAAAAAAAAAGGAACAATTTGATAAAATAAAGAAATTTACAAGAATTGTTTTGGGATATGAACAGATGAAGGAATTAATAGTTAAGAAAATAGAAATTAAAGATTCTAGATATGGTATTTAATGAAAAAAAAAGAAAGTGTTTCTGGATAGAAAAGTCTTTGCATGATAAAAGAAACCAGAGGATTAAAAGTAAGTCATATAAAAGTTTAGAGTAAATGACAAAAAAGATGAACGTGAATGATAAGAGAATCTAAATAAAGGGTAAATTTCAAAAAGTTTATGTTTGTGATTAAATTGACTCTAATTAGTACAGATTTAATGTATTGGTATAAAACAAAGTCTAAAACATTGCTGTACTCTTATCAAGATAATTTTCTTGTTTTGGTTAGGTTGTACCACTTGGGGAAACTAAGTCTCAAAGAAATTAAGGTTTGTAAACTGTGGTTAAACAACAACTGTTATTTTGGACTAATGTACTATGTCACAGATTCTAGATTTTGCTTTAAGAGCTAAACTTTATTAATATAATAACATCAGTGTAATTATGGTCCTATTAGTCCTATTTTTATATGAAATATGTTAAATATGTTCCTCTGCTTCTTTGCTCCCCATGAGACAAATGCCATCCCAGCAGGGTCCCTTTATGTTTTATGTCCCCTTTACCATTAGTGATCTTTATAACTGGAAAAATCAAAATCCTTCTTTCTCAGAAGAACCCCAAGCTCTTATTTCTGTTTTATAATCAGTCTTTTATACCCACTTGCCCACCTGGGATGATTCCCAACAACAACTCCAGACCCTTTTTACTTCAGAAGAATGCAAACACATCTGTCATGAGGCCCAAAGAACCATCCTGGGACCTAATGGCCTCCCACAAACAATTTTGTTCAGCTCTCCCACATTTTCCTTCTAACCCACCCAGATTGGAATCCAAATTCAGATGAAGGTAAGGGGGCCTTAAACCAGTTTTGCCAGATTATATGGGAGAATCAGTGCAGCTGCTCACAAACCCACTGATCTTCCCAAGGTAAATGAGATGATACAGAAGCCAGATGAATGCCCAAGTGCTTTCCTCAAGCATCTCTTACAGGCCTATAGACTACATACTCCAATTGATCCAGAAGCATCTGTAAGTAGGCAAGCTATTAATTTGGCCTTTGTGTCTCAGTCAGACCCAGATATAAAATGTAAACTTCAGAAAGTAGAAAGTTTTAAAGGGAAGGTTTTCTCCAAATTGGTAGAGATAGCTCAAAGAATTTATAATAACCAAGATCCTCTAGGATACAAAGAAACCAAAAGATAGCCAAGGTGCATCTACCTGCATCCAGATCACAAAATTTTAAGCCAAATACAGGACCCACCAAACCTAGGAACCATCCTTTGGACAAATATCAATGTGCCTATTTTAAGGGAAAAAAATATATTGGACATAAGTTGGAGGCCATTATGACTTTTTCCCAGGGAAATACTACACTCTCCCTGGGAGAAGAACCCCTTCTTGTCAGTTGTCCTCTGGGGGAAGAATATCAACTATTACTGGAAAAAACATTAGGGGAAAGAACCCTCAAGAACTGTGATTATCTGGGCAATTATTTGCCAGATTATGCTTTTCTGTCAGATTTTCTAACTGACTTTCCAGAAGTCTGGGCTGAATTTAACTCTCTGGGTTTGGCAAAACATCAACCCCCAATAATTGTACAGCTTACTAGTGCTGCCACTCCCCTCTGGGTAGAACAGTATCCTATTAACAGAAAGGCCATATTGGAAATTACTCCTCATATAAATAAACTCTTAAAAGAAAGTATTTTAAAATCCCATCAGTCTAATTGGAATACTCCTCTACTGCCAGTTCAGAAGCCAGGGACAAAGATTATCACCCAGGGCAGGACCTCCAAGAGGTCAACAAATGAATAGAAACAATACACCCTATGGTTCCTAGTCCATATGCTCTGTTGAGTTTCTTAACTCCAGATTATTTGTATACTGTACTGTACTTAAAAGATGCATTTTTCTGTCTTTCTCTAGCTTATGAGTCAACCTATTTTTGCCTTTGAATAGACTGACCCAAATGGGGAATGTAGAGAACAACTCACTTGGGCAAGGCTGACCCATGGATTCAAGAATTCTCCCATCCGCTTTGATGAAGCATTCAGAAAGAACTTACAAAGTTACAAGATAAGCCACCCTGCAGTGACCCTTCTCCAATATGTGGATAATTTACTCCTGGCTACAAAAATTTCTGGGATTGTGTTCAGGCCACCCAAGATTTATTGGATACTCTACAGACTTTGGGTTATCAAGTGTCCACCAAAAGGCTCAACTATGTATAAAATGAGTCATTTAGTTGGGATATATACTATCTGAGGGCCAAAAATGGTTATCAGGGAAAAGAATTCAGGCTGTGACTCAGATTCCTTGCCCCAAAACTAAAAGAGAGATGTATGAGTTTTGGGGGCTGTAGGATACTGTCTTCATCTTATCTATCATTTCTGCTTAGGTGCCCAGGCCCAGGTTATGCTTTGCTAGATGATCAATGAGCATCAAGCTATAGATGGAGCACAGAGCCCAGGTGCAAACAATTGGGCATGGAGGGCCATAATTAACTTCTTTCTGGGAAGACAATCATTAGCAACAGGGGGCACCTGGGGCAGTTTTGAATGGAATTTTGGAGGAAATCCTCTAAATGAATGAACATTGCAAGAGCTTTCTATCTTCACAGATTAAATTTGGAATATTGTTTGAATTCTGGCTCAACTTATTATTTGACCTTGAATATCTTTCTAATTCTTGGTTCAAATGTATACCCTAAATGAGATACATTTTGAATTCTACTTCTAGACAAAATACATTTTCCAATAACTCTCACTTTACACATGCTTCTGTAGTGTGGTAACTCTGAGCTTAAGAAACTCCATTTTGTCTGGGCTCTCATCCACCTTATCTTTAGCTAAGTCAGCCACCTAAACTTTTGCTTAAACATCAACATACTTTATTTTTGCAAAGATTTGTTGTCATCTTGATCTCAGTTTCAGTTAGAAGAAATAGCTGTGGGGCAGGGACACAGGGTGGGCTTAGCTAACTTCAATTTCTGCTTCTTTACTCTTGGCTGGCTTGCATTTTCTAAAAGAGAAAATTTCATAGCACCTGACTCACAGTTTTATTTTGCTATATAATCTGTAATTTTGACCAAGTTGGGGGCTTCAATTTCAAATTGGCTTTGCAGTCCTCCCTGCTGAAAATAAAGTTTAAAGGAATGAATCTATGAGTTTGTTGTTTCTTGCTTATTGGGTATAACATTTGGTGCATTAACTGGGAACCCCAGTGAGATTCTTTTATCTCAGTGATTCACTCTTCTGGCTAAAATAGATCTCAGCTGAAACCAAAAGTAGGGGGGTCCTCTCAAGAGATGTTCCTCTGCTGTGCTCTCGAGTTTGCCCATATCTCTTCAGGAATCAGGAGTCAGATGGGTTGCAATCCTACTGAGGGACAAGGTCACTCTGGATGCAATTGCTTACATGGAGTCCCGAGACCCTGCGAGACGTCACTGTGGTCTTCTGGTTGGCCTTCAGTGGTGGCCAAATCAGGTTGTTTTTTGTCTTTTTTGTTTGTCTTTGTCTTTTTGTTATGTGAAAATCAAATTGTCATAATTGTCATAGTTGTCATAGTTTTGCCAACTTCTTTCCACAGGTTAATATGGGACAGAAACCTTCCTCTTGTTCATCATCTGTACTTGACTGCTCTGTAACTAATTTTCAGGAATTCCAGAGACTGGCTCCTGATTATGGAGCCCTAGTATCTTCTTCTATCTGATTTGGGATGGCCAAATCCAGGCACCCTAGTGTTAGATCTGGTCAGGGTCAAAGATGCCCAATTAAGGAAACTGGTAACCAGAGCTGCAAGCCAGATGTGACGTCACTAGTGGACACGCCTCCTGTCAATCAGTGAGTTTTCCTGACCTATCCAGGAAGGACTCTGGCCTTCTCTTCCTGTTCCCAAGCCCTCCCCTTCCTGACCGGGTTTTCTTGAAATTCTCTATGCATGGAATCTCCAACGTCATTTCTCCCCACACACTCTGATGGACGGGGGATTTGGTCCGAGGGTGCGCATTCCAATAAAGCTTTGCCGAGTGGCTTAATTCATCTTCTCCTGGTCGTGTGATCTTTACATAATGGTGCCAGAAACCTGGGTGGGCTTTGAACCTCCTCCGCACCGGGGTTGAGGTAGGCCCTTCGGACCAAGAGAATTCCTGAGCCACTCCCTGTCCTCCCCACCCGGACCGACAAGAGTGAGGTAGGTCCCCGCTTACTCTGGCTTCTCAGCTTGCCCTTCCCCCTCCATTCACTCCAGAGGCCCATCCTGTAAGTCGCACGTGTGCATGGGTGCTCTGCCCGCGGGCGCTGTGTCCGCTCGAGGCCGCGAAGATTGGGAAGATGTTCCCAGTCTCCGTTGTTAGCCATGCACCGTCTGCCATCCGGGCCCTGGAAAATTCAGAGGACGCTTCAATTTTCCGCGAGTATTCTTTGGAACGCCAATTTATGTTCCCGTCCACTCCTCCCAGGGCCGCTGAGAAATCACAAGGAACTTTTGATTTTTAAATCCTCACTGATTTGGCTAATTTTTGTCACCGGATGGGGAAACAGACAGAAATTCCTTTCACCAAGGCTTTGTTGGAAGCGTGCTCTCGCCCCTCCCTTCTTTCCCCTCTGTTCTGTCTTTTCAAGTTCTTCTCGCTGCGCTCTCCCCAGCCCCCTCACTCGGCTCCCCCAGCTGCAGCGGCGTTGCTGACCTCCAAACATTGGGTGGAGGCGGGCCCGCTCTGCGTCTCTCGCTCTGTCTGCGTGTGCCCCTCCGGCAACTGAAGCGCTCTCTCTCTCTCTCTCTGTCTGCAAGCACCACTGGGACAGACTAGCGCGCAGCTGCCACAGAGCAAAAATCCCCTTTCCGTTTACTCCTCGCCGCCAGGGCCCTGCTACTCAAGACAGCTGGCGGCGGAGGGTCCCTCAGTCAGGAACCCTGGGCCACCCCACCCGCTCACTTTTTCGCCAGCAGGATCCCTGCAAAGCTGCGCTCGCCGCAGCACAGGTAACCTGCCCCGCCTCCCTGCATTCCTCATTGCCTCCTTGCTGCTCAGACGGGCAACTCTGAGTCTGAGCTGCCTGCCACGCGGTGGCCTTGCCCCTCCCCCCAGGCTTACTTATATCTGCCTTTGGCTGCTCCCCCGGACTTGGGGACAATTAGAATTGACTCAAAAAAGCAGAAAACACACTGCAAAAAAATGGGTCAGTTTCTTAATAATGTTAATTTATTTTTGGCAACGCTTGCTATTGTGACTTGCCAGATAGGTATTGTTAATGCAAAAAGCAAAAGGGACTTATGTTCAAATTAACTTGACATTTCTTTCTTCTTCCCTCCTCTCTCCCTCTTCTTTTTTCTCCTGTTGCTTTATTAAAATAATTAACAGCTATATCATTTTTTCCAGGATTCTAGGATTTTAAATTCTATATATATGTTTTTTAAGTTCCTGATTTTGACTCTGCATGCTGAAATTAAGATTTCTGATCAGATACATTTTATCCAACTACAAAAATTCTTTTACACTCTAATTCAAGAGGCTTCTATTTTTCATGTGATGTCTATACGTGTTTGTCTTGTGTATTGTTTACATGTGTTTATATATCAAATCTAATATATGGAGTGCTCATAAACTAAAATTAAAAAATGGATCCAAATACCTTTAATTCACATGATTTAAAAGGTTCAATTTGAATTGGGTAAACAAAAATAAAGACGTCTTTAGAATTACTCAACTCACAAGTCTTTCCACATAGTCAAAGGACTAATCACATGTTAAAATTTTTAAAAAATGTCATATATATCTCATTGTCAAAAATTTCTTCAAGGGAAAAATGTTACTGTTAAATACGCTTGTCTAATGTCTTGGTTTTTTAATGAAAATAAGCAAATCAAATCTGATATTGAGTACTCAAGTGTGTTTGTTGGATGGAATGTTGACTGTTAGATCCAATACCAAGTGCTTTTGATCCCTTTAAATTCCATGGGGTAACATTTTAATGTTGTCATAAATGATAAATGAATGTACTTCTCTGGACCAGCCTAATTCTATCTTAGGATTGAAGGCCAATTAGAAAAGAGGTCATAAAGGTTTATTTTGTTTTACTTGCTTGAACTATGTTTGGCTTTGATTGGGTAATTATGCTTCTTAAAATCTAAACCACACCCTCATGCTAAAACCTGAGTTTCCCCCATATCTAAAATGCTAAACTATATAAGTCATTGTTTGCCTTCTGCCTCTCTGTATTACCCTATCAGTTGTAAATTCCTAAGATACTTACCTTAATAATTCTCTGTGTTACAGAAACTTCCCTGCTTCCCTCAGAGGACAGCCACCATGTGACTAATATGAGCTTACTTAATTTAAATCTAAAAGTTAAACTCAATTGTCCTTTCTTTCAACTCAAAGGTTTTTGAATCTCTAAAGGCTTTTACTGTTTCATTTAAAGTACTATAAATAACAGAAGGTATTTCTTATCATTGAAATGGAGTAATTTGTCTAACTTCACAATTTACAAGGATTATTTTGGGATGTGGATCTAAATGAAAGGTAAATTTCTAAGATTTATGTTTATGACTAATTTAAAAGTTAACATCTAAATTTTCCTTTCAAAACTAGACTTAATGTAATAACATCAATGTAATTCTGGTTCTATATTAAATGTGTTCATATCTTCCAGGTATACAAGTCTTTAAAATAGAAGCTTTAAAAATGTTTTATCAAGCTGATGTTCTCCAAACTGAACTTGTATGATATCCATTCATATCATTTAATGTTTTATAAGTGAACCTATCATCAATAAGGTAAGACTTTAAATTATTTTTACATCAGAGTGATCTTTTAAATAAATGAGGACCTAATCTATTTAATATTCTGCTAAGATTTTACAAGGAGCCCTGTCTTACCTGAGATAGTTCTGTCTCCCAGCTTACTACAATGGCTTCAAAATAGATGAGACTCCAATTTATTTAAAGATATGTTCAAAGGATTAATTTTGTTGTAAAGATCATTAGGACCTCAAACAGGGACATAATATATAACTCAGCCAAATTTTGAGAAAGCTGTTACACAAACTAAATGTTTTGTTGCTGTTAATTTTATTTTATATTTTCCTAAAACTAACTATTGCCTGTTAATGTTTTACAGATGTACTACTTCAAAAATAAGCAACCCAGATTATTTTAAGATAAATCAGCCACCACCTATAAGATAAATAGGCCTTCAAGTTAAAGCCCAATACCCTTACTTTAAGACTGCTGAAATTGGCTTGCTGAGTGTTTAAGATCAAGACTTAAAAACTAAAATTAAATTAAAGGGCAAAAAAAAACCCCAGTATTTGGCTTTTGCCGTTTGAGTCAACCAGAATCCAAGGAATGAAGGAAACTTCTCTGAAGCACTCTACATCTCTGGGCCACAGGACCTCCTGATCAAGGAGATTTCTGAGACCATTAGAGAATTAAAGAGCCAATCAAATGCCATACAATGAAGAGGAAGGTCGCTGAAGAGGGGAACCTGTCCTTCAGGCTTCCGGGGGAAGGCGCATCAGCATCAGACCTCGCCAGACCTCGACCTGTCCTAACGCAGATGGCACTAACAGCTAACGTGCTGCCTTCAAGTTCCTCAAGGATGCCTTCCAGGAAAACAAAAGGTGACTCTTAACAATAGATAAGAACAGAAGTCAATTTGACTTGCTTCATCTTAATCACCTAGCAAAACCAAGAACACAGCCATTCCTGGGCATTTAAAATAATTTAAAGATAGACATCTATGACATTAAAAACTAAATACTATGTTTACATGCCTTGTCCTCTCCAGCCTTGTTACTTAACTGTACAATGAGGCTGAATTATTACCTCCCTCTCTAGGGCAAAAAAGGGCCATCTTTCTATTGGTAATAGTAGGGCTCTCCTTGGCCCCCATTCACTGCCTCTGGGCTAAGGCAAGAGGACTTGATTATGCAGTGACTGGTATTTTAAAAAACTTAAACAAATTTCATTACAGAATAGACCAGCCTTAAACTCCCATCACTCTGGACTCCCACCAAACTCAAAATTTCTCAGCATCCCCCCTTCTTTTTCTGCTAATTATTAATCTCTCCCAAGCTTCTGTTCCTACCCACAGGTGATGTATCTACATTCAAGCAACATGACTGACAAACAGAGGCTCCCTGCCTCCCTGCCTGACCAATGCCCCAGCTGCACCCCCATCTCTCGACGCCCCTAATCCCACACGAAGTAGCCGGACAGAATCTGCTGTCCTATATCACCAAAATGACCGGGATGTTAGGTCTGGTCAAAGTCTAAGATGCCCAATTAAGGAAACTGGTCAGCGGAGCTGCAAGCCAGATGTGACATCACTAGTGGACACACCTCCGGTCAATCAGTGAGTTTTCCTGACCTATCCAGGAAGGACTCTGGCCTTCTCTTCCTGTTCCCAAGCCCTCCCCTTCCTGACCGGGTTTTCTTGAAATTCTCTATGCATGGAATCTCCAACGCCATTTCTCCCGACACGCTCTGATGGACGGGGGATTTGGTCCGAGGGTGCACATTCCAATAAAGTCTTGCCCAGTGGCTTAATTCATCTTCTCCTGGTCATGTAATCTTTACACCTAGATCTTAAAATTGCCTAGGAATTCTGGAGACATATTTTTGGATGGCCCAGACATCCTGATCAAATTTGATATATACAAGTCTGGATTGATATGATAACAGATTCCCCCAAATGGCTTAAGTCTTATATTTCAGGTCAGTGCATCAAAACAAAGGATCCCCAGAAATACCACATCATTCTCCTGACCAGGTCAACACCTCTGAAACCAAAACTCTCTATCCTGGAGATGTCTTCTAATGAAGAAACCCTCCTTTCTGAGCCTCCCCTATACCCTTCCACCCCAGAATACTCCCCCACTCCTCCTCACCTTCTTTCCCTTTCCTATACCCATTTGGGCACTAGTTATGTCCCTACAGCTTCCCAGAACTCACCTACTGCCCTTCTTCCTCTGGACCCTTTCCCTGCTCCTTTACTCCCCCTAAGACAACTACCCTCCCAACAGGGTCCTCAAGGTCTCATTTCTCTTTTAGAACCATTATTTTATATCCACCAGCCCACCTGGGATGATTGCCAACAACTACTCCAGATGCTTTTTACTTTAGAAGAATGCAAACACATTCACTATGAGGCCCAAATAACCATGCTAGGACCTCCACTGACCTAGGCATCCCCACTGACAATCCTGTTTGCATCTCCCATATTTTCCCATCAACCCTTCCAGATTGGGATCTGAATTCAAATGAAGGTAAAGAGGCTCTAGACCAGTTCCCTCAGACTCTTTTGAGCGGGATCCATACAGCTACTTGGAAGCTGACTAATCTTTCCAAGGTAAGCAAGATGATTCAGAAACCAGATGAATCCCAAAGTGCTTTCCTTGAGGGCCTCCTACAGGACTATAGACTATATACTCTAATTGATCCCTAAGTACCTGAGAATGGACAAGCTATAGATCTGGCCTTCATGTTCCAGTCGGCCCCAGATATAAAACGTAAGCTCCAGAAATTAGAAGGTTTTGAAGGGAAGGTCCTCTCCAAGTTGGTGGAGATATCTCAGAGAGTCTATAATATCTGAGACCTTCCAGAACACAGACAAACCAAAACATTAGCCAAGGTGCTTATAGCTACATCTGGATCACAAAATCTTAAACCAAATACAGAACACACAAAACCCAGTAACCATTCTTTCGATAAAGATCAATATGCCTATTGTAAGGAGAAAGGACATTGGAAAATTGAATGCCCTCTTAAGAAATGGAGAACTTCACATAATGGGGCACCCCTCTCAAAGCCCGTTTTAAACCTAAATGAGGGAGACTGACGGGGCCAGGGCTCTTTGCCAATGAGCCCCCAGGAGCCCATGGTAACCTTTAAAATAGGGGGAAAACTGACTTCTTTCCTGATAGATGCTGGGGCAACCTACTCAGTACTCAAAAGCCCTGAAGGCCCCAGTCAAAAATCAAAAATTCCCTTTCAATCAGCTACTGGAAAGACTCAACATTGCTTTTGGACTGAAACCAGAATCACTGACCTTGGAAAAGAAATTATTACTCACTCTTTTCTGATAATTCCTGACTGCCCTTATCCTCTCTTGGGCCAAGATTTATTACATAAGTTGTGATCCACTATAACTTTTGCCCATGGAAATACTATTATCCACCTGGGAGAAAAACCCATTACCCTTCTTGGCAGTTGTCTTCTGGGGGAAGAATATCAGCTACTACTGGAAGAAAGTTTAGGAGAAAGAGCCCTGAAAAACTGTGATTATCTGGGCAATTATTTGCCAGATTATAATTTTCTGTCAATCTCAGTCACTTTCCAGAAGGCTGGGCTGAATTTAACCCCTGGAGAACACTGGGAAATAGATTTCACTGAAATAAAGCCTTGGGAATACAGTTACAAAACCTTTTGGTTTTTGTAGACACATACTCAGGTTGGGTTGAGGCTTATCCTACCAAAACGGAGATGGCTCTAATCACAGTTAAAAAGCTGTTATATTTGATTATCCCCAGATTCAGATTGCCACATTCAATTGGGTTCAACAATTGCCTGGCTTTCACAGCCAAAACATCTCAACTAATGTCCACAGTTTTAGGATTTACATGGAAACTATCTTGTGCCTATAGGCCTCAGAGTTTTGGACAGGTAGAAAGGATAAACAACACTTAAGGAAACATTGACAAAGCTAACTATAGAGACTGGTGAAAGCTGGATGGGACATTACCAGATGATTCTCAGCACACCTACAGCCATCAAAGTAGCTGGAAAGGCAACCTAAGTACATTGGACTCACGTCAAAACAGCCCCACCTGAAGAAGGCTCTAAAGACTCCAGATGGACCTTCCAGACCACCAAAGCACCCCTAAATATAAGTCTCAAATGGAATACCCAGCCAGGATGCCCCAAACTGTCACCCTCTCTCTCTGCCTCATCTTGTCTCTCATCTGACTATTCTCCCAGTCTACCCACTGTACAAATTTGGGAATTTAGAAAAACTCATAATGGACAAATCATACAAAGTCTGACAACCTCTGACCAACCCATTTTCAGGATAGATTTATGTACATTAATATCAGAGATAACAGATGGCTCCAGAGATAATCATAACCCTTATGGGGTGGCAGGCAGAATAGCTGCATGCCAAGCATGTGAAAGAACCTACCCTGACTTACAATTTTATATGTGTCCTGCTGATTTTATATATTTACAGATGTATTACCACACTTACTCAGATATACATTTTCATGTTTATTTACACTATTCTAGTGGTCTCATTAATCTCCCTGATAAGGAGGTTATATGGCACAGAGTTGTAAAGCTCTTCCCCTTTCCCAGGATTCAGGCTGACTCTGAGGGCAAGAGCCAAATATTGGTTTCCTTAGCCCCTTTACTTTAACCTTAATATTTAAGGCTCAGCCTTAAACATCTAGCCAGTCAGTCTTACCAGTCTTAAAGAGTACTGAGCTTTAATTTAATGTTTATAAATGTATAGTTATTTTCACCTTTATATTTACTATCTGTTTATAGATGGATTAATCTGGGTTATATATCCATATCCCCTGTTTGAGATATACAACTTAAACTCAAGTTTGGCCTACTTTGGAGTTATTTTAACAAACAATTTCTGAGTCTATAGGAATGTCAGCTAAAATATTAACCTTTTTTAATTATATTTTTAGATGAACACAATATCTTTAGTTATTTTATGTGGTGCTGAGGATTGAACCCAGTGCCTCACACATGCGAGGCAAGTGCTCAACCGCTAAGCCACAATCCCAGCCTTACAATATTAACCTTTAAACAGATCAGCCTCTTATTATCTTTTAAAAATACCTTTACAGGCTGGGATTGTAGCTCAGTGGTAGAGTGCTTGCCTCGCATGCGTGAGGCCCTGGGTTCGATCCTCAGCACCACATACAAAACAATAAAATAAAAATACATTGTGTCCATCTACAACTAAAAAAAATATTTTAAAAAAAGATTTTTAAAAAAGATTTTAAAATAAGATTTTTTAAAAAATTTTAAAAATATTTTTACATTTTTATATTCCAGTGTAAAAGGTAACATAAGGTTTAGGTTTGGTTACAAAACATCAAATGATATAATTAAATTTCCAATAAAATTTATAATATCTGTAAGTCTAAATTTACCATTACAGACAACTTAATTTGTAGAATACCAGCTTGATAAAATGTTCCTTTAAATCTTTTATTTAAAGACTTTTATACCTGAAAGATATGAACACATTTAATATATAGAAGAGTAATAGCACCACAATTACATTAATGTTTTTCTATTAATCAAGTTTAGTACTTAAAGAAAAATCTAGACTCTGTAATGTAGTACAATACTGTAAAATATCAGTTACTGTTTAACCAGAGTGGTACAAAGCTTAATTTCTCAAAGACTTGTTGTTCTGCAAATAAAACTTAACAAACACAATGTTAGGAGTGAATTAATGTTTTAAGAAATTTTTGTCATTTTAACAGATTAAACATTGGTTTATACCAGTACATTAATATTTGACCTTAGGGGAAAACCTTGAATAGTTTTAACTATTTATGTTACATATATATAACCAACTCAGTTACACACAAACTTGTCCTTTCCTTACATAGACATTTTTATCATTTACATTCTCTTCTTGTTTACTTAGATGTATTATAACATTACTACATGAAGACGTTTTTTACCCAGAAATGTTTTTTTACTAAATATATCTTACTCTATTTAAATAAGATAAAATAGTTAAAATGTTTATACCCTTTATATAACTTTGTTTTTAGGGATGACACAAAGTAATTTTAAATTCCTTTTTTAATGTTACCAGTTTATGAAAACACCAATAATGTTTAAGCATATTACCTTGAGGAATTTAAGGAATTAAGAGTACTTGATATTATATTTAACAGTTAGCATTTTAACTTTATAAACCATTTAGATGTCTTTAACAAACACATCCATAATCAAACTCATACATGTCAGATCTAATTTACTTATTTAAAAAATAAAACAAAACAAAACATCAGACAATTGTATTTAACAGCTTAATTTTTTCCTGTTGAAGAAAAATCCTAGGAACAATGGCTATTAGACATTTTATAGACATCAACATTTTATTAACAACTGACCACCTAAAGAAGTTTGTGAGTAACCTTTAAAGACATTCTTACTTTTGTTTGTTTACTCCATTTAAATTGAACTTTTTGAATCACTTGAACCAAAAGTATTTGGATCCATTTTATTTTTTAAATTTTAGTTTATGAGCTCATATGTCAATTTTGGTACCAAACATATGTAGACATGGCAATACATGTAGACTGACAATATACCAGTGTACCTACACAGAACAAAGGACTTGTAGGTTATTTTTTTAAAACCTATTAGATTGAGAGATAACACTTGTAAATTGGCCTATGGATGAAGCAGTGTAAAAGAAAACTTTACAGTTGGATAAAATAGGTCTATTTAGAAAAATCTAGGAGCCCCAGATCAAAATTAAGAACTCAAAAATAGAAGCTTAAAAGACTTCCTGTTTTTTTTCCTGATGTGGTCCCACTCATCAGAGGTAAAAAGAGTTAAGGGAGTATAGACAAGTTAGGCCCCATTTCTCCCTGAAGGAATCACCCAAAGAGGCAGCAAAGGAGTTTGCTTCCATTGGTCCCCTTGGGAGACAACCTTAGCTCAAGGTCCTATTCTAAACCAGTTTTTCTGGTCTCTTGGATAGCGGCCACCAAAATCTCAGCCTGGCATTTTGAAAAACATTTATTACCTGGACTTCCATGGTTAAAAACTTTTGAATTACCTCCAATAGTTGGAAGTTACTCTGTAAACCATTTGTAAGGTCAGATAATGGTGTCCAAAAGGAGGCCAATTAAAACTGCTGAGCAAGGATTTATTAATATATGCTCCCAGGCAAGACTCCTCCAACAGAGCGGGTCGGGAAAGTCATGCACAGGCTCAGCTTGTTTGGAAGTTTTATGGATTTGGGGTAGAAAGAGGAGGGCTTGAGATAGAGGAGGGCTTGGGACAGGAAAGGGAAGTTTTGGGGAGTCCCATGTCCTACTGGAGTTGGTCAGGGGACTGGCTGATTGATGGTAGTCATGAAGCCACAAATTGTTGTTACTGTCTGCTGGTAAGATTGTCTGTTCTCTCATGTACACAGTCTGCCTGGTGTCTAGTTTTTCTTTAGCCACCTTAAACTGACCTAACACCCTTTAAGTTTTTGGAGGTTTCTGTGAATATCTGGGGCTGACTGAGAGACAAAAGCCAAATTTCCTAGACAAAATGATGTTTTTGCATATCCTAGAAATAATAATCCTATACTCTCTAATTTTAATTTGCCCTCTGTAGAAACTGAGATTGTCTACTCTGTTGGCCATCTGGCCCAGTTCCTAAATGAAGGCAATCTCTAAAATGCTCTTTTTACCTTTAGCTTTTACTCTTGACATTTTTTTCTTTAGTTCTGTTGGCAGCTGTTTACATTTTGATGCAAGTTTAGTGAGCACAGTTAAAAACATTCTTAATCTTTTCAGGGGGGTTGGTATTTGATTTGGGTGGATCAAATTTGATCCAAGAATGATTTTTGAACCTGGTAGGAGGTGGGGAAATTGGTGGTCTCCTCCAGAGGCCATCTGACCTTGAATGTGGGCCACTCAAAGGAACAGAAATGGTTAGTTTACCTGGGTAAATGGCATCCCTGGATACAGCTGTCTTTTGCTGAAAATCCTTAAAGTGTAATTTGATCAAATCTAAAGAGCTTTGTATGGATGAAGATTGACTCATTATTTCAAAAGACAAGGAGACAGTACACAGAGACAGACAAACAATAAACACACCACAGTTAAGCTAGAGATCTCGAGGCTATAATGCCTTTGTGGCCACTTAATATTAGAGTGGTTTTGTGAGCTCTTACCTAAAACCTGAACCAGACCAGATGGAGTCCACTGGCATCCCGGGTGGAGTCCTGACTCGGGACAACATGCTGTGTCCAGTTTGGCCCTAGAGTCCCTGTGGTATACCAATACAGATGTGACCTATTCCTCTAGGGGCATTAATTTCCCTTGGTAGAGAGGATCAATTCCCCATTCCACACTTCTAGGAAGGAGAGCAGGTGGAGCAACTGGGAAGAAGGAGTCCTGGCCAACACACCAAATGCTTCATCCAACCCGTACCTCTCCCCAAGAAATGTAGCCCAGACAACTCTGCAGAAGCAGCAAAGTTTATTGAGGAAATAGTCACACAGGCCAATCTATTGGGGTCATCTCTACTTTCCTTCAGAGAGTGACCCCAAAGTGAGGGTTTCAGAGGGTGAACTAGCTACATGACTCAGGGAAACATGATTTGGCAGATATTCAATCTATAGTTATTTAGAGTTCAACCGTGATGGCACCTCCTGTGTCCCTTTTCAATTCCTGGAACTTTAGGTAACTGTCCAGGGGATCTGGCAGACTGTGGTTTGCCCTCCCCCAATCTGTGACAAGAAAGCATAGCAAAACATTAATCACAAAAGCACAAAGAGCAGGTTAAGCAGATACAGCAGGCCTGAGCCAGAGTGACTCCATTTTGACTTTGGATTTTATAGTATTCTCTTATGGCTCTTTGTTGACACATGTTTGAGTAAGATTCTATGAATTGTCTATATTTTCCCAACTCTAATCAGAACTATTTTCTCAGAAATATTCTTATATACTCATATTCATGTTTAATTCCTAACAAACACTTACCCTAAGGTAGTATGAAATACTATAATAAATTTATATGCCTCTCTCTTTAATTCTAAATTTCCTTAAATCCAGATACACTGAAATATATTTTAAATCTGTATTACCTTTTGTTTTCAAATTTCAATGTTAACTTTGCCTATATATCACTGTATATTTTGAATAAGGTTCAGCTTATTATTTTTATATTCACCTAATATATTTACAAATGACATACACTTGAATAATTCCTCCATCAAATTTTATAATTACATGTATATTTTCTCACATATTTTCAAAAGTACATTCCTATGTTTTTTTATATTTCCATATGCATGTTTATTCAACAACACCCTTAGTACAAATTGGACCTACCTCAGAATCAATTCCTATGGTTTCCTTCATCCAGGTATTTTTGTACAGATTTTCATGTGTATTTGTACTGCTATTTTCAATGTTCAATGTTCAATTTGCATACCTAACACTTTTTTTCTACATTAAATTCATCCTAATGACAACTAATTTACATATTATAATTTCACATGACTCTCAATTTACTCATCCCTGTTTGGAATTCTGCCTATTCCTGTACTTTTACTCATATTATCAGATCTTGCTTAACAACAATATGTGTATCCATATTCATGTAATTTCTCTAAACCTAACCCTCAGTCATGATGTAACCTTTCATATATTTGTGTGTGTAAACCAACACTCTTCTTTATATGTACCCCCAAATAAATTTCCAAAAGCATTTGTACTTGAATTTTTAATTTTCACTGTGAAATTTGGATATCCATCACAGTGTGTCCTATATCAGATTAATAGTCAAGTTCTCCTCCATACACAACACATTTGTTATGCCTCTGTGTGACTCAACTTTGAATAGAATATTATGTATTTACATATGCATTACCACACATTCTCAGATGTACATAGTCATGATTATATTATTCCATGTTTATGTTAATTCTTTAACCCCCACATGTGACAGGACAATATTTGGTTTTATACTTTATCTTCATCCATACAAAACTCCATCTTTACTTAAATCCGAGAACATTCATATTTTTTACAGTGTATTTTGCTTCTTCTTTTCAATTTTCAATATTCCATTTCTACAGGTATCACTGAATAATAGCCAGGTCCATGTGACATGTGGTGTTTCCTCACAAGATGAATTATAATGTTATAGAAGCAGACGTAGAAAAGCATTGAAGCTGGGTTTATTGAAAAGTGGTAACATAGACTTCTCTGGGGATGGAGAAGAGGGCCATATGTGGTATCTGGATCCCAAGAAGCACATATGTATTCCCCTTTTGCATCATTTGTTCTCCTTTTCTCTTCTCCTTGTCTCTCATTTCTGCTTATGTGCCCAGGCTCAGGTTATGCTTAGTGAGATGGTCAATTGGCATCAAGCTCATAGAGGGAGCACAGGGCCCAGGTGCAGGCAATAGGGCAAGGAAGGGCATAATTAAAATCTTTCCAGGAAGACAATCATTAGCAACAGGTGGTAGCTGGGGCAGTTTGAATGAAATTTTGGAGGAAGACCTCTGAAAGCATGAACATTTCAAGAGCTCTCCAACTTTCTAGACTGCATTTGGCCTTTTGTTTGTATTCTGGCTCAACTTATCTATGTACCCTGACTGTCTTTCTAATTCTTGCTTCAAATGTACACCCTAAATGAGATACATTCTGAATTCCACTTTTTGACAAAATACGTTTTCCAATGGCTCTCACTTTAGTCATGCCTGTGTAGGATTCTATCTATTCATGTATGTTTCTTTATATATTTTCCAAAATACATTCTTTGAATATCCATAAATGTCCAAATAGTTTAATTCTCACATTAAATCTAAGTCAGTATATAATTTGATAAGAATTTTACCTATCCCCATACTTTTCCTAAATTTTCCTAAATTTCCTAAATACTCCATAATGAATTGCCAATTCTATTTCACCTTCTATTTACATATTACAGTTACATTTTATATTGACTTCATACATAATATATAAGAGATGCAACCAGCTTTCTCATATTCACATATTGTATTCTCTTATGGCTCTCTGTGGACACATGGTTGTGTAAGATTCTATGAATTCAATTGTTTTCCCACCTCTACTCAGAACTACATTCTCAGGCATATTTGTATTTATTCATATTCTTTTTCAATCCCTAAATAACAGTTACCCTAAGGTAGTACAAAATATGATATTAAACTTCATATATTTCTCTCTTGAATCATAAATTTATTTAAATCCAAGCACACTGAAATAATTTTCCATCAGTATTATAATTTATTTTCAAATTTCAATTTTAACCTTGCCTATACATAACTGTATATTCTGAATGAGTTTCAGCTTGTTATTTTCATATTCACCTAATATATTTATGTATGCCACACACCTGAATAATTCCTCCATCAAATATTATATTTATATGTATATTTTCTCACATATTCAGAAGTACATTCTTAGGGTTTTCTTATATCTCCATATGCATGTTTATTCAACAACACTAACCTTTACTTAGTACAAATTGGATACAATATTGGACCTACTTCAGAATCAATTCCTATGTTTTCCTTCATCCCAATACCATTATATAGATTTTCAAGTGTATTTAGACTATTATTTTCAATGTTCAATGTTCTAACCCTTTTTTTGGACATGAAATTCATCCTAATTACCACTGATTTGCATAATATATTTTCATATGACTCTCAATTTACTCATCCCTGTTTAGTATTCTGTCTACTCATGTATTTTTCCTCATATATTCAGAAGCTTTTTTTGAAGAATAATATATGTATCCATATTCATGGTTTTTCTCTAACCCTAACCCTAAGTCACAATGTACTCTTTCACATATTTCTGTATATAAACCAACTTTCTTCATCCCATGTACCCCTAAATAAATTTCCAAGAGCATTTATATTTGAATTTTTTATTTTCACTG
The DNA here is from genome assembly GCA_004024805.1 of Geosciurus inauris. NCBI lineage: Eukaryota > Metazoa > Chordata > Mammalia > Rodentia > Sciuridae > Geosciurus > Geosciurus inauris. The sequence continues at coordinate 480 of PVHX01017635.1, read as the reverse complement.
TGAAATTTGGATATCCATTGCAATGTATCATATATCAGATTCATAGTCAACTTCTCCTACTTATAAAACCCATTTGTTATGCCTCTCTATGACTCAAGCTATTATAGGATTTTATTTATTTGCATATGCATAAACACATTCTTAGATGTCATGACTATTTATATTATTCCATCTTTATGATAATTCTCTACACCCCACATGTGACAGGACAATATTTGATTTTATACTTTACCTTCATCCATTCATAACTCTATCTTTACTTAAATCCAGAAACATTCATATATTTTTTATACTGTATTTTGACTCTTCTTTTCAATTTTTAATATTCCATTTCTATGGGCATCACTGAATAATCGCCATTATCTTGTGAAGTCTGGTGTCTCCTCAGGTGATGAATTTTATTTTTTTTTTCAGAATTATCAAAGCATTTATTTAAGTCAACTGACAGTGATTCTCAATTTCTCAACCACATTAGGTCTT
>PVHX01017634.1:13221-39484 GCA_004024805.1 Geosciurus inauris | reverse complement strand
TGGCCTGCGTCTCCCTGCCGTTGCTCTTCGCCCAGCGTGCCCTTTTGTGAGCCTTACTTCCGCTCGCCTGGCATGGTGCTGATAGTTGCTGTGCTGCTGTTCCCTCTCCCCTAGCTCTGGCAGCAGCTTTAGGACTCTGCTGTGGTCCTGGTCAAGGTCATGGCCTCCTGCGGAACAAGCACTGGGGAGCTCTCAGCCTCTGTCTACTGTTGGCTGAGCACATGTGCAGAGTGTGCTGGTGAGCTCCATGGTCAGTGTTGCTTAGGAGTGCAACTGGGTTTTTCCTATTTTTTCCACCAAATACAACACTGCCTTGAGTCATATCCAGCCTGTGCTGAGTGTCCTCTGGATCAGCCTCTGCTCTCTAGAACCTGGGTTGCAGCTTACTGGCCCCCGCCTCCATGCTGTGAATAGTTGGCATTCCTCTGATGTGGTCAGTTGTCCACATGCCAGGGCCCTGCAGGACATTGCCCTTCTGGGCACTGCCCTCACCAGCACGTGCCCTGTGGGGACTGGTGCCCCCTGCTGCAACCACAGGATCATTGTATTCAGAAAAAATTAAGAGAGCCCACCTCTTTTTTCCTCAACAAAATTATATTTTTTGGCCAGCTTTGTAAAAAAGGGAGTAATGCAGAAAGGGCAGATATAAAAGTGTGCTACACAGTTGACTTTGGAGTCCACATTCAGTCCTCCCCAGCCCAGCACTTTGAGTCATTTCCCAGACAGAGGAGATGTTACCTTCAAGTTCTGCCACAGACTGGAGCTGCAGTTTGGGACCTTTGCCCTGGGAGGTGTCACTCGAGCAGGTTCTGCTGCAGTAGACTCCTGCCAGTACAGGGCCTGCACCTCAGCCAGGGTGTTGCCTCCTGAGTACCACAGGCGTGTACTTCCGGCTGCAGAAGTAGGAGCATGCAGCCTGAGCAGCCCTTCAGAGGAGCAGGTCCATCTCCCCCAGCTGTGTGTGCTGCAACCCTGCCTCCCATGGGCCCTTCCGTGCCCCAGCTCAGAGCGTTTGTTCTCTTGGAATAGTTCCCTGGTGTTTAAGACCTGTTCTTTACTCCTTGCATCTCAGCATCAGTAACTTATTTGCTAGCCCATTGATTTTACCTGTGCTGAGAGGTCAGCACTGGCACAGACTTTCTTGGGCATCACAGACTCCAGCCTCCCCGTGGCAGGGCAGGGCAGGGAGGGAAGGAGGGAGGGAGGAAAGACCTTCCGTGGAGGTGGAGCATGAGGCATGTGGCTGCATGTTGACTTTGGCTCTCCATCATTTACTTTAGGAGTTGTCCTTCTCAGCTGTAGGTTGGGTGCACCCCCTGAGGTTGTAGGTATAGAGTCTGCATGTTTCTCCTAGCAGTCAGGCCACTGCAGCGGGGGGCTGCCTTCCTCCTTAGGTCAGAGAGAGGTGGTCTTGCCATTGCACTGTGTGGGCATGTCACCTGAACCAACTTGTGTGTGTGTGTGATACTGAGAACCTAGGGGCACTCTAACACTAAGCTATATCCCCAGCCATTTTTATTTTTTATTTTGAGAAAGGGTCCTCCTAAGTTGCTAAGGCTGACCTAGACCTTGTGATCCTCCTGCCTCAGCTTCCTGGGTCTCTGGGATCGCAGGTGTGCACCCATGTGACTACCCTTCTTGTAGGTGTTGAATATGAGATATGTGGGTGAGTCTTAAGTGACAGGTCATGTAGAGAGGTGTGTGCTACCTGCAGGGCTCTGTAGCTTGTCTCCACCCCTGGATTTAGTCTCTTTTATCTGCATGGGTCAGTTGGGCAGTGACTCTCTGGAGGGTCCACACAAGTGAGCCTTTTTGTTATTTGTTTGCCTTTTTGGACTTTGCTTGGTTGCATGACACATCGCTGGCATATCTACGTATTGTTTTTCTTTTTTCCTAAACAGCATAGCTTACCTCCCCTGCCCCCACCTTGCCATGCAGTGAGACTTTGTGGCACTGCCTGATTCTTCAAGAGGAGTTCTGGCGGGAGCTTGCCTGAGGCCACCCTGGATGAAGGCCTGCACACGTGGGAAGGCTTGTGAGAGAGGAGCCCTGTGCCCCTCATTCCTCTGTCCTCTGCCACAAGCCACCCACTGCCTCCCCTTGCTCTTTAGAGACCCTCAGCGCATCCTGCAGTGCCCAGACGAGACTGGGGTGGTGGGCATTTGGGAGATGCACTTGTCCGCTTTCCAGTTGCACCTCTGTGGTGTGCATGTTGCTGTTGAAGAGGAACAGAAGGTCTTCTCGATGTTAACTGTTGTTTTGTTTTGTTTTTTAATTGTGAGAAACTTTGACGACACAGAGTACTGTGCTCATTGGGTATCTGTCACCTAGATTCAGTGATTAGGGTGCGTTTGCCACTCGTGCTTGGTCTGCCCTTCGTTGCTTTCCCTTTTCTCTTTTTCTTTGCTGAAGCATTTTGAGGTGCTCTCAGAGTCATGCCCTCTCACTCCTGGCCACTTGAGGGTGCACCTTAAGACTGTAGACTTGGGGCTGGGTTGTGGCTCAGTGGTAGAACACTTGCCTCGCAAGTGTGAGGCACTGGGTTCGATTCTCAGCACCACATAAAAACAAATAAAACAAAATAAAGGTATTCAAAATATTAAAAAAAAAAAAAAAAAGACTGTAGACTTTGGCTTAGACAATGCAGTGGCTTCTCCCATAGTTTTCCATGCCCTGTGTCATCTGACACCCTGTCTCTAGTCACATTTCCTCCTTTTTCGGATGCTGGTGTATGTACAGCAGATTCCCAGGAAGGGCCTCCTGTTACATCTGAGTCTCCACTTCTTTCATCTAGAGCTTCTCATCCTGCACGTCTTTTACATGTTGCAGAAAATAGAGCAGCTGACCTGAAGGCTGGTTCACCTCTTGCTGGTATTCTGCTGGCCCCAGTTCCTCAAGAAGCCCCTCAGGCTCTGCACTTTCTGGTGCAGTGAGCTGGTCTCGCTGCTGTTCCCACTGCTCCCACTGCGGCTCTGCCTGTTCTGGTTGCTCCATTTTGAGTCATGCTGAGATTGCTAGGTGGCTGCAGGTGATGGCAGCCTGACTTGGCTGCTTGTTTTCACCTGTCTCGTCGTGCCTGCATCAGGCACTTTCTGGGGCACGTGTTCACTAGCTGGTTGTTTCATGGTTTTGGAAAAAGTTCATGGAGCAGCAGGTGCCTTCTTTCCCTCTCAGTTGGCAGTGTCCAGTTTGCTGTTGGTGCCTGCGTTGCTTCCGTTGTCTAGCATCTAGGTTCTCTCACTCTCTGCCCTCTTTCTCTCTGCCTCCTCAGTGCTGTGGACACCTAGCTTTGCATATTTAATGTGTTTCTGTCATTAGTGTTTCTTACTCCCTTTGATGCTCTGTGGCCTCCTGCCATGACAAGATGTTCCCAGGTGCCTGTGGTAGTGAGCCAGCTGTTGGGCCTAGGATCCCTTTGCCTCTTGGTGGGAGGAGGGAAGGGGCTCCGGGTGTGCTCCTTGCTGCCTGTTCTGACTCCTTCCAGACTGTTTTAGTGACAACTGAAAAAAAATTAGGGAATTCAAACTTAGATTTGCTAAATTAACTTTTATGTTATAGGAATCTTTTTTAACTTAGATTTTTGTGCTTATGTCTTTTTTTTAAATTTTTTTTAGTTGTAAATGAACATAATATCTTTATTTTATTCATTTGTTTATATGTGGTGCTGAGAATTGAACCCAGTGCCTCACGCATACCAGGCAAGTGCTCTACCACTGAGCCACCACCCCAGCCACGGTGCTTATGTCTTATTTTTTTTACATTGAATATTGGTTCCTAACAACGTCATAAATTACTTGCAGTGTCCTGCTCTACAAAAATACAGTTAAACTGCTGAATTAAGTGCTATTTCTTTGCAGCTTTGTCAGTAGAATATGCTGTTCTGGGGTAGCTGGTACACTGCTCAGATGTCATTTGTAGATATGTCACCAACATGACAGGGTCATATTCTCTTTATTTTGTACATTTAGATGGATATACTACATTCATATTCCTTCTTTTGCACAAAAGGACACATGCTGTCCTAGGCCTTGCAGTTTTCACTTGGTGGCATCACCTGGGTTCACACATAGTGCTTACACAAACACACACACACCTTTTTTTTTTTTTTTTTTAAATGACTAAGCAGCATTTCATTGGGAGGAAGTGCTGGAGTTGATTCGGGTTAGGCACCTATGCATGGGACTTGGGTTGCCAGCATTTTTGCTGTGACAGATACTGTCCAAAGGAATAGCCTGGTCCCTCTGCCATTTCCTGTTTTTAGGAGTGTTAGCTTTGGGATGTGTTTCTAGAATGAGATTTCTAAGAATAGGTGCATATATATATTTTCTAGACATGACTGCATATAGGCTGAAATTCAGAGTATTTAGTTGAATTTCACAATCCTAACAATTGCACCTGGAAGCAGTCTGGTTTATTTTGCCATCTTTTTTTTTTTTAATTTTTTTTTTTTTTTAGTTGTAGATGGACACAATGTCTTTATTTGATTGCTTTGTATGTGGTGCTGAGGATCGAACCCAGGGCCCCACGCATGCAAGGCAAGCGCTCTACCACTGAGCCACAATCCCAGCCCTATTTTGCCATCTTAATGTTAAAAAAGTCTCCTCAATCACCTGAGTTACCTCATTGAAAGTCATTTTAAGAAGGTCTGTTGATCTCATTTAGTTTATCAAAGTGTATCACTGTGTAAAATACAAGAGATGGAAAGATACTGGCATGATTTTAACCTTCAAAAGATTTCAGGTTGAGGATTTTGGGATTGATTTTCTTCTTAGATGTTGTGTATTTTGTCCTGTTAGGTTATCAAAAAACTAAGAGAAGGCACTGGAAAATGTATCCTTACTGCTCTCCCAGAGTGGTGCAGGCTCCATCCATAGGGTGCAAGGGTGTCCTCAAGGACTCTGGATAAACTCAGCACATGTTAATTGAATTCCTCCCTCTGCCAGAACATAACAGTGAACAACACACAAAATTCTTCCCTCGTAGCACTTACATCCTGGTATAGAAGATGGATCCAAAACCAGAGAACAGAGAAGAAGATAATTACTAGTTGTATGTGCTTTGAAGGAATCAAATGAGATTAAGAGTTCAGCCAGGGGTGGGGCAGCTGACACACACAGCCACGCAGTCGGGGAGAGAAGTTCCAGCACTGGTAACGTCACGCACAAAGGCTCTGAGGCAGGACGCAGTTTGGAGTATGCGAGAACTCAGAAGAAATCAGTGGCAGGAAGCAGTGAGTGAAGTGGAAAAGAGCAAGGACCAGGTCCTGCGGAGCCTTGTTTTTAGGATAAGAGTTTGGATCTCATTTTGAATACATCAGGAAAAATCAGGGACAGTTAAGCATGGGGATGATGTTGGATATTTGATGTATATATACTTTCCCCCCCATAGATTAGGAGGCAGCTCATGTAGGAGGTACTGATCTCCAAAAGCAGCAGTATTATTCCTTCTGAAGTTCAGAGTGGAGGTAATAATCTTCCTTGTTCCTTTATGCAGGACAGCTACTCTTCATGCTCACATGTGGGTCTTCTGAGGCTTTATTTTCTCTTTCAGTAGTATTTCCCTTAGTGCTATGCAGATAGTTACAGTGAGCAGTTGTAACCGATGATGAACTTGACCTAGAACAGGAGCATGATATCTACAAATTCTCTTCTTCAGACCTGCAAATCCAAGAGACACGTCCCTCTGGAAGAGGAGAGAACTGCTTCCTCAGGATCAGAAAAGGTCTGCGTCACTGCCATCACATTTATGTAAAGCTAATTATGGAATCAATAATGGTTTTCTGGGTAGAAAAGGCATTTTCAATACATTTATTTATGTTTCTGTTGCAGAAGACTGGCGTGCTACCCGTGTAGGGAGTTCCCAGGAGCAAGACTCGTCACACCTGAGCTGAGGAGCCTGCTCACTGTAACGGCTTCCTGGCAGCTGTGCAGGAGCAGAATGATGTACTGACCCTCCCATGGAGGCTGCAGGTGTTCATGACCAGCAGTGCCATCTCACCCTCAAACTGGGGGCACACTGTGCGGTCCTTTGCTAGACGTGAGAAGTACGAGATTACTCTATGAGAGGAAGAGTCCAGGGGCTTAAAGACACGTGCACCTTGGCCGCCCTGTGGAATGTTGACGACTCAGGATCTAAAGCAAATTCTGTGTTAAAGAGTATGGAATTCATGTGGAAGTCAATGTCACTTTATGATCAGTAATAACACTGAGTGAGGAACACTATGCAGGAAGAAACCTTCCATAGAAAGACAGGCAGGGAAAAGCTGAGGCCAACCTTAAACTTGCCCAATAGTGCAAGCCTGAGATAGACTGCCAGCATGGCCCAGTGAGAGACTGCGGAGCAGCAGTCCCGTCACTGTAGTGGTGTAAGGAAATTTTCTCCTCTAAGTCACGATACCAAATAGGAAAAATGATCTACAAGTGCCCCATGTGTAGGGAATTTTTCTCTGAGAGAGCAGATCTCTTTATGCATCAGAAAATCCACACAGCCGAGAAGCCCCACAAGTGTGACAAGTGTGACAAGGGTTTCTTTCACATATCAGAACTTCACATTCACTGGCGAGACCACACGGGAGAGAAGGTCTATAAATGTGATGATTGTGGTAAGGATTTTAGCACCACAACAAAACTTAATAGACATAAGAAAATCCACACAGTGGAGAAGCCCTATAAATGTTATGAGTGTGGCAAAGCCTTCAATTGGAGCTCCCATCTTCAAATTCACATGAGAGTTCACACAGGCGAGAAACCCTATGTCTGTAGTGAGTGTGGAAGGGGCTTCAGTAACAGTTCAAACCTTTGCATGCACCAGAGAGTCCACACCGGAGAGAAACCCTTCAAATGTGAAGAGTGTGGGAAGGCCTTCAGGCACACCTCCAGCCTCTGCATGCATCAAAGAGTCCACACCGGAGAGAAACCTTATAAATGCTATGAGTGTGGGAAGGCCTTCAGTCAGAGCTCCAGCCTCTGCATCCACCAGAGAGTCCACACTGGAGAGAAACCCTATAGGTGTTGTGGGTGTGGGAAGGCCTTCAGTCAGAGCTCCAGTCTCTGCATCCACCAGAGGGTACACACAGGAGAGAAACCTTTCAAATGTGATGAGTGTGGGAAGGCCTTTAGTCAGAGTACCAGCCTCTGCATCCATCAGAGAGTCCACACCAAGGAGAGAAACCATCTCAAAATATCAGTTATATAAAATGTTTTGCTAAGAGTTAAAAAATCTTAAAACCCGTAAGTGCCACTAGGAAGGAAACCCTGTATGTACCTACATTGACCCAAGGAGTATTCACGGCAATCCCTAGCAGAGTGTTCTCTTTGAGGAGGCGTAGCTGAGGTTGAGTTTTTGATCCATTGATTCACTCTGGGTGTGTCCACAGCTTGCCTTGGGATATGGAGTCCTTCTGAGCACATGCCCAAGATGGGCGGGCTGTCTGGCATCCCAGGTGCTGGTGTTGTGTCCTGGGATTCCCACAATGCCTCAGTAGTTGAAGCACTGCTGAGAACCCATGAGCATCTCTAGCCTCCAGGTCACCTGTGTCTGTGCTGTGCTGAGAAGCGACTCCAGATGCTCCCTCTCGGGAGCTCATGCCCCTTCCTTTCGAGCCCTCTGGTCAATGCATTTGAAAATGGACAGCTCCCGCTGGGATGTGTTCCGGCATTTCTGAGCTTGCCACGTGACAGCCCCACATTGCTTCCACATATCCCGTTACTGCTGAGCCCACTGCCCCTCATCCTCACAGTACCCATAAGTTCCCACCCCTTCCTAGGTGGCATTAAATTTTATTTTAGACTTTAGGCAACTCATTCACTCAGCCTCTCAGAGAAATCATTGGCAGACGTACATGCCCTGGGACTTTTCTTTAGTTTTGTGGATTCTGCTAATCACTGTGTCTCTACATTAGACTTATTTTCTAGTGGCTGCATCACATTTTTTTAACTTGAATTTTTTTTTTTTTTTTTAAATCGCTGAATGTAAATAGCAGGGAGAAGGAAGCCAAGCAAGGCGTGAGCTCGCCTTCCCTCCAGAGGCACCTCTCAGGCTCCCTGTGCCCTGTGGGGAGCTCCTCCAAGCTGGGGAGTCCTTAAGGCGGGTGGCGGGAGAGGTCGCTCAGTGTGTGTGTGTCTGTCGCCGTGGGCAGTACTGTGTGGGAGCCACCGGGTGTCAGGCGCAGCTCTCTAGGCGCGAGTCTTGTCGGTCCATCATCATCCTCATCTTCATCAATGGACAAGCATTTATTGAACACCTCCTGGGTGCCGGGCCCTGCTGGGTGCTGAGAATGCCACTGAACCCGACAGACAAGGTCCCTGCTCGCAGAGTTCACTTCTGGTGGAGACGGATGATAAGCAAACATAAAAAATGTAGTCTGAGGTAGTGGTAAGTGCTATGAAGAAAATAAACTAGGGTGGTGGTATAGAGTGGTGGGGGGCGGGGGGCATTAGCTAGGGTCAGGGGAGGCCTTGCTGAGGGCAGTTGGGACTGGGCGGGCAAGGAGGTGGCACACCGGTGGGACCATGCAGGTGCAGCTTGGTGCCGCCTGCCCGGGCGGACAGAAGGAGGCACTGGAGGTGGCAGCGGCGGGAGGGGGAGGGGTGCTGCGCTCCCGGTGCCCAGACTTTTGTGGGCCTGTTTTCTGTTTTGTTTGTTTTGCTAGATATTAAAAACTCACGTGGAGGAACTCAAGGAATGTTTAGAAGACCAAAAGTCCCCAATGACAAGAACAAAACGCAACCCATGTTTACCCTCGTTTCTCTGCTCATTCCTGTCACTGATTTCCCACACGCAGGCCTTTTGCTCAGGAAGTCTTTGGGGAAACTGGGGATCCTTGAAGCTCTGAAATGGGTGGTCAGGTTGGTGGTGTCTGTCAGCTGTCTTAAGTTGGGAAATGAACTCAAGATAGTTGTGGAAATACTGTATCTGAGCTTGGTTTTCCCTCCATGTTTGGATTAGTTTCTTCTGTTTGGCTGGAAGGGGTTTTTGCATAACTAAAACCTCCGAGCATAAAGGAGATTTAAAAGGAGCACTTGATTGAGTGGGTGGGCCGTGAGGTGAGAGGTGGGACTTGGAGATAAATGTAGTCCAGATGCCTCTGCTAAGAGTTTGCCGAGTTGCTTCACAGGTATTTCCTCCTTTTTTTTTTTGCAAAAGAGAAGGCTGGTTTAGTTACCTGCTGAAGCCCCTTCCAGTCCTCAAGTCCACAACTGTGGTTTACTGTAGTGTCTTACCACTCTCCCATGTCACAGTAGGCGTGGAGCATTAGAGACAACCTAGACTTTTAGTTGATAGAGAGCCAGTTGAAATATCATTGATAGAATTTTAGTTTTTAGGAAAAATTGATTTGATTTATAGTTTTATTACTATTAGGTATGTGAGCTTGGGCAAATCGCTTGATCTTTGAGTCTAGTTTTCTCACAAAATGAGGATATTAGGCTAAATGATTTCCGAGTTTCCAGCTAGTCCTAGAGTTCTATATTTCTACATAGTTGAATTATTTTATCATGCTGTTGCTGGGGAATATGACTAACACTTTTGAAGCTACTAATTTTATGTCAAGCTTTAAAGTCCATAATTGTTATCTTCAGAAAATATTATTTGACCTACAGTATGTCCAAATCAATTTAATAAAATCACTTTATAACAGGGTTCTGTGCTTGACATGTAGTTGTGTGGACTCGGTGGTCATTGTGGGGCTGGGGTGGCGGCTGGTATGTGCATTGTGCCCTAGATTTCACACTTAATTTAACATCTTCAAATGTTGGCAACAAACCTGTGTTCTTTGATCCATTCCTGCCGTTTCTGTTACTTGCCTGGTGCCTGTGGGCCTGCCTTGCCCCCTGAGCCCTGCTCTCGTCCCTGCTGACCATGACTGGCTCCTGGTGAGGTGTGGACCATGCTTGCTGAAGTAGCAGGACCACGTGCCACACACCTGTCTGACCCTGGTCCGGTGGCCGCCAACTTTGAGTCAAGTCTGTGTTCCAGCCCCAGCTGAGATGGTCACAGCCTTCCCAGGGGAGCAGGGAGGAGAGGTCCTGATTGAGTCCTTCCTCGTCCTGCTGTGATTTGGGTTGGGGAGAGATCCACAGTGAAGGTGCAGTTTCTCACTACACCTAGGGTGGGAAGAGCTCCGTTGGCAGAGCCCACCTTCAGGTATTCTGCTTCAGGGAGGGAATCAGGCGTAGAAGTCACTGGGGTTTCTTTGTGTCACGTCAGCATGGCCATGAAGCTAAGGGACCTTCTAACTTGCTGTTAGAAGGTGCTGTTCTAAAAAATTTTTAAGCGGTATTTTTAAGCATTGTGCAATTTGCTGTTATCCTCAGATATTTGGGGGCAGGGTGGAGAAGAGGTGAGTAGAAAGCATGTATCCAAAGCAGGGGGGAGAGCACCCAATGGTGAAATCAGCCCAGGAAGAGACACGAGGACTGGCACCACTGCACGGCAAGAGCCAGGTATGATGGCCAGGCCAAGGCGAGATTGGCGTGGGGTAGGGGACAGGAATGAGCAGTTGACTCAGCACCCACCCTGGCCTCATGCAAAGTCACAGAACCTTATATTTCTCACCTATAAAGTGGCTTTGAAAAGTCTCAGCTCAGAATAATAGAACTAAATAAGCACATATAAAATCCTTAGTATTTAGTAATACCACAAAAAAAATGACGACAGTTGCCTTTTTAAGAAGAGACACGTTATTTGGAGTTCTTTTGTGCTGAGCACTGCAGTGGGTTTGGGCATTGAAATTTGTGGGGAGGGCTCCAGTGCTGCTCTCGACAGGAGGGGAGGAGGCCCTCTGGGCACCTGTGAAGGTGAGGGGTCGGATTGGAAAGGGGACTCAAGGGGACCAGTGGAAAGGACAGTGTGTGGTAAGCCTTCCTGTGAGCGTGTAGGGAACAAGCGCAAAAACTTTCCCTGGAGTCGGGATGTGGTGTGGGTGTTTCTCGGCGGGGACAGGACAGGCTGCTGTCTTGGGGCAGAGTGCACTTCAGTGTCAGAGCCTAGGGCACCACAGACCAGGCCCCCGGGAACCAGGAGTCTGGGAGGGTGCGGAGCTTCTGCAGGCCACGGGACTCGCAGGCCCTGGAGTCTGTTACCAGCCCTGTGGAGACAAGGGGCGGCAAGCTCAGTGGCGGGTGCTTGCCTGTTTACGCACCAGCTCTGGTCCTGTCCTCTGCACCATGCACCTGCGCACACTCAACCTTAGAATTCAGTGCAAACTGAAATTTTAATTATTTCTACATTTTAATGAATTCTCACTTTTAATTATTTCCAAATTTCAAAGTGTTAAAGCTTTAAAGACAAGACACACGAACAAACCAAAGATCCTGAGGCCTGTGTGCTGGTATGACCTGGGCATCAGTCTGCATGAGAGATGACTTATGCCCAAGCCACTATTCAGACGTGGGTCTGTACATCGTCAGAGAAAATGCAGTACTGTGGATTCCTCTTATAGGTGAATTTATCTATCTTATAGACTGTTTGGTGTGCACCCTGCCATTTGTACTTCCTGAATGATGCTTTAGGAAACGGGTTCACTGAGACTGACTGACCTGCTCAGCTCATTGCTGGCCTTGGTCCAAGTCTTCGCATCATGAGTTATGGAGGGATTGTTGCATTTAGAGAGGTTGAAGACCTAGGCTCTGCAGATGGCTCAGGGAGGTCCAGACCTTCAGTAGTGAGCACGATGCCATGTTCCTGGATGCATGTATTTTCTTAGGAAAGGACTTGGTTCACTCTGTGGCCTTCATAGATGAGGCGCACTGGTTAGGGGGAGTGGCTGATACAGTCAGTCCTCACGAGGTCGTAAACAGGGCAGCCTGGAACCATAGCAAATGATGGCTGTTGTGCATCTGTACCTTGAGTGCACCCTCAGTGGCCCCGTGTTAAAGACTGGCCCCAAGCTGGGGCACTGATGTGATATGGTGGGGCCCAGAGAGGTCTTCAGGTCATTGGAGGGCATTCCTCAAAGGGGGTTCTGGGCCTCCTCCCTCTCTCTGGCGTGCTGGCCACGAGGTGAGTGAGTGAGCTCCGTCTCGCCCTAGAGCAGCCAGCCAGCCCACTGTGGACGAGGCCTCCGGCCACAGGCTGGAACAGGCCTTTTGCAGTTGAGTGTCTCAGGTATTTATTTGGTAGAGTAATGCAGAGCGTACTGACATGCATGCAATAAAATGCAGTGCGTGGTGAAGAAAAGATGCTGACGTATGATGAAAAGATACATATGCCTGTGATATCACATGGGGCTCAGCTGAGCTGGACTCTTCTACAGGATGAGAGTTACATGACCAGTGTGTTCAAGTCTGTAGGTGTGGACAGAGGGAGCTGGCTGGAAGTGGGGAGAATGGACCCTATGAATGGAGACAGATCTACAATTGAGTCTGTCTCTTGGCTACAGAGGAGGTGCTCCAGCTATAACATTGGGGCGAGACCGCCACTGCTCGGGTGGGCTGTTGCCAGGTTCTCAAACCTATTCATAGAGGTCATTTTCACCTCTGGTACTGTTCTTCTATCCCTGGGTGCCCTGTCCCCTTCCTGAGATAAGGTCAAGATCCACAGGGACTTAGTCCCAGTGGTAAGTCCTGTTTCTAAGATCTTGTGGGAACACACCAGAGATTTTGACAAGTCGGCCAGCTGTCTGCCTCACAGTGTCAACTGGGTTCTCTGCCATGCTTTCCAAGACAGCTTACTCGGCACAGTGGACATCAGGAAGGGGATAGGGAAAAACAGGAAAGGCTAGAACCACCTGGCAGTTGTAAGTCTAAATGCCCCATTTATCACAGTGGATGTGAATGGGTGGAATTCTGCTGTCTGTGGACATTTCCAGCTTGATCATAAACACCACGGTTACGTGCTGAGCATAAGAGACCTCTAAAGCAGGATGACGCCAGAAGCCGAAAATTAAGGGACGGGAAGCACTGGGAGCATGCTAGCAGAAAGCAAGCCCAGGACTGCCCGCCAAGAGTGCGGCGGCCACTTGACCAGACGGTGAGAGAGACAGCGTGTGCTTTGCTTTGACCAAAACAGCTCTGGAAGTTCGAGTTCCTTGACTACAGTGAAAACGGACAGCCCCAGTGGGTCTGCTAGACTTGTTAATCGTCCTGACTGAGCATCTGCACTGCATCTAGCAGGTGTTCAAGGGAGCTGTCCCCTGTGCTTCTGGTGTGGTTGATTTCCAAGTCTGTCCTGTTCACTGCTCACCTATCAGGGGTTTATTTTCGATTGAACCGCCTTCACCCGTTCCTTGATGTTTGCTTCAGCTCTGCATTGGCAGAACCACCTTCGCCCATCTTTGCTGTTGTGTTTGCCTAAGGTATGTTTATCTCTTGAAATGACCTTTTTGTAATTTTGGTTTGGGGGGAAAGGTGTTACATATGTGTATCAGAGAAATACCAACCGCATGTAAGTGCCTAGCTTGCCTCTCCTCCCCAACCTCTGGTCTCCTGCCCAAAGCAGCCATCGCTAGTGTGCATCTCCTGGGGTGGTTCCTACCTGCGCTCCCAGGTGAGGGGTTTCCAGCCTTTCCCCGGAAGTGACGACATTCTATGCACGTGCTGTTGTTAGAGCTTTGTTAAGTTAGTGGAACAGAAGTTCTGCATCACTGTTGATTTCAGTGTGTTCAGGTCTGCGACCTTTGCTTTGCTTTGGTGACGTCGTCATTTCCTGCTGTGTGGAAGACCGTGATGTATGTCACTCATCTTCTGTGGGTGGAAACTTTCCCACCACTTTCTTCTGTATCTTTTTTTTTTTTTTCCCGTGGTGCTGGAGATGAACCCAGGGCCCCATACATGCTAAGCAAGCTCTGTACTACTGAGCCACATCCCCAGCCCTTTATATTTTGTACTGTGAGACAGGGTTTCAATAAGTTGCTGAGGCTGGCCTTGAACTTGTGATCCTCCTGTCTCAGCCTCGTGAGTCACTGGGATTACAGGCGTGTACCGCCACACCTGGCTTATTCTTTTTGTTTTTTATGTTTAAATCTTTGATACACACACTATTTATTTATTGCTAAGGAATGTGATAAAGAATTAACAAAAATTTCCCCAGATGGGAGCCAGTTATCCTATTAGCACTTATTAAATCTTTTCTCCACAAATTGCAGGTGCCAATCGCATTACAAATCAAATTCTCATGTGTATCTGGATCTATTTCTATTCAAATAGCAACTCATTCTCTCTCTTTTCGCGTTGCCGGGGTTTGACCCAGGGCCCCGCACATTGTGTGTGACGCTCTACCACTGAGCGACAGACAGCAGGCCTCACGGGTTGCCCTTCCTCATATGCTTTAGTGTTTGCAAGGCCAGCCCCTTTATTCCCTTCTTTCCTAGACTTCCCCTTCCCCTTCTGGACTGTTTGATTTTTAGACTTTTGAGTCATTGCGCCTTAACTATATGTCTTACATACAGCATGATTTTTCTGGACTGGATGTTCATTCTTTTTAATAAAGACACTCTCCACGTTTTCTACCTTATGATATATGCTAAGTTGAGTGAGTGGTTACATTTTTGCTATTTGGTAAATTTATCACCATTTCCTTTATAATTTAAATAAAATAAGTGTGACCCTCAATTCTTCATGAGAGAGGAAATCCCATTATTTTGGAGGCTGTGACACAGAGCACCTCTATTTCTTGGAGTCCTTTAATAGTGTTTTTGCCTCTTAGGGAAGGTGCTGCTGTGCTTGATTCCTGGCTCTGCAGACTCCTGCCAGGTGTGTGTGCACACGCTGTACCGAGGGTTTGTGGCAGTGTGGGGGTGTGTGTGCGTGCAGCAACTTCGTGTGGAATGGTGGGCTTTCTGCTCTGGAGCCCTGGCCGCTCCTGTCCCTGGGAGCCCACGGCTGCTGCTCCACCATGCCCTCCCCTGCACTGTGATGCTGGGCCTTGTTTTCCTTTTTTACCTCCCCTCTCCTCCCTAACTCACTTGTTCACCCAGATCCCACAAGTCCTGCTGCTGCGTATGGAGAATGATTTGGCCACATCTGTCTTCCTCCATGCGGCCAGACTGTGCCCCACCGTGACCCTCACTCCTGACCACGTGCATCGTGACGAATGTCTCAACCTGTGTAGCCTGCGAGGGAAGTTTAACCTATGTGTTTCCTGCCACGTAGACAAAGCAGAAGGCTGCTGAAGGCTGTACTTGGAGTTCTCGTTCCTGTTCCAGCTAGCAAGAAGCCAGGTGGAGCAGGAGAGTCTTTCCAGGACCCGTGGGGGAGCTACGAGGAAAGAGCTGTGGCCATGGGAGGAAGTCTGCCTGGGAGCAAGGAGACGTGTTTTAGCCTCTCGAGCCAGTCATACCTGAGCAGGATGTGCACCTTTGAATTGTTTGATTTTGTGAGTCCATGTGATTCCCTTTTTGGTGGTCTAGCTTGCCATGGTCGTTTGCAGAAGACGCATCGAGGCTGATGGAACCAGGAGGGATTCCTGACCTTATGCCCTTGCTCTGTAGATCCCTCTGGGGCCCAGGAAGAATGCTCTGGTGCATAAGCAGAGAGCTGTTCCCGTGGAAAGCTTGGGGCTGGTGAGGCAATGGCAGCGGCTGGGCTCGGGTAGCTCTGGCAGGCAAGGCAGAAGCTCTTGTGCAGGTGGATTGCAGCTAGCACCAGGGGACAGCTGAGATGTGGCGCTGCTGCTCAGCGACTTGCCTGGGTTTTGTGGGAGCACATGGCCAGCATGACCACATAGTTGGGCTTCTTTGTCCTCGGCGTCCCTGCCTCGCTCCTGCAGCTCCGTATTATGCTAAGGGAACCAACTGCAGCAGAAGCAGGGACAGGCCCTTCTCACATCTAACTTGAGAAACTGCCAGGCCCTGTGACTATCTCACCACTGAGATCTATGGCCTTTGGGGAAGCCAGTCCTGCAGCCCAGTGGAGTGAAAAGGGGCCCTGACCCAGCCTGCACCTCCTGAAGATGTCGAAAGGACTCCAGGTCACCAACCCATAGTGACTTCCAAAGCCCATGCCCTTGCCTCCTCACTTCCCATCTGGTGGCTGCCAGAGCTCCATCCTTCGCAGCCCCACCCACCTCCCCAAGTTCTTTGAGGTAGAGAATGCTCCCTCTCTGGCCAGGCCTGCCCCTGCCCTCTGCCCATCTGGCTGCTCCTCTGTCTGTCCCTCTGTGCAGTTTCTGTCTGTCCGTGTATCTCCAACTCTCATTGCCAACGGTCTCTTTCCATCTGTCCCTCTGTCCTTGCATGAGGCCTAGGGATGGATGGCAGACCCCCCCTCCAAAAGCAGCAGTGGAGAGGTGTGAGGGAGGAGAAAATGGGAGTCACCAACTCCCTGTCACAAATGCGTTAGAGATAGAAGCGTCAGGAAGAGGCAGCATCCTCCGGGAGGCTAGCTGGGGGCTGTGGAAGTGCTGCTTGGTCGGCCAGAGGCAGCTGAGCCAAAGCGGGAGGCAGAGCCCAGAACTTCAGAGGTGGGGAGCCTGGTGCCAGTTGAGCCAGAGGCCGCAGCAGGGCCTAGGACACTGTAGAAGCCCAGAGTGGGTGGCCAGCAGCCCGGGATCCCTGACTCAGGATCCCTCAATCATGTCTAGTTGTGTGACCTTGAGTAAACTGCTTGGCCTCTCTGAGCTCAGTTTTCTTGTCTCCCAGGATGGCTGTGAGGTTGGCGTGGGAGGTCCTTGGCTGGTGGCTAGCCTGGGCCCAGCATGGTTCTGCTGCTGCGGTTCCCCTCCCCAGAAGGGTAGAGTGGTGCCAGGGTTGCGGATCTTGCAGAGAGCCCGGTGTAGCTGCTCAGAGCTGCCATCTCCAGTGAGGTGTGCCCAGCTGGGCCCGAGCCTGGCCTGGCAGCAGGTTTCGTGGATGTGGTTGGAGCTGGACATGAGGTGGTGGCAGGGGCTTGGCAGAGGCACAGCAGTGACTAGCAGCCAGTGAAGCTCCAGCCCCAAACTGCTGCCTGAGAGCCCCTTATCTGGAGGAAGGAGGCCTCTGGTGACTCAAGACAGGCCCGAGTGGGTTTTGCAGGGAGCCAGGGGCCAGCAAAGGCAGGAAGGGCAGGCGCCTTTGAGTTCCTGCTCTCTGAAAGCAGATAGTTGCTAGCTGTGGCAGGGCTCAGGTATGCGCAGTGCTGCCACCTCTGCCCAGCCATGACGGAGGGAGGGAGCTGCGCCCCAGGCTGCCTTCATAGCTGGCGTCCCGGGGCTGCCCGGCTCCTTGGTGCCTGTGCACAGGTGGGCATGTCAGCCAACAGCTGCACTCGGCCAAGAGGACAGAATGGTGTTGTGTTCTACCGTGATGACTGTCCTTTCAGAATGACTTGGAAGGGTGGGCTCTGCTTAGAGCCACAGGTCCCCCTGCCGCATGGTGGCACAAGCAAGAAGGGCTGTACACTCCCCGTATTGGCCCTGCTGGCAGCTGTGGCCATGTGAGCGCGACCTCTGGCTATCCCCCACGCCACCCCAGTCGAGACGTCTCTGCAGGCCCGGGGCTGGGGCAGCTCTCCTAGGAGGGGCACATGAAGCGCAGGCTCAGACGGGCTTCAGGAAGGCCGTCCAGAGCCAGGACGTTTGGAGCGTGACAGAGAAGCAGACTGACGCATTCCTGTGCCCCCACGAGGGTCCAGCTGGGGTGCAGGGCAGGGACCCTTCTTATCCAGACTCATGGGCAGTGCAGGCTGACCTTGTACCTTCAGAGATTTAGTTATCAGAAGGTCAAATCAAATGAGCCCAAGGGACATCTTTGTCCGTCTGGTGGAAGCAGAAAGGGTATTTGTCAAGCAGTAATTTTGAAGAAAGAAAAAAACTGAAGCCAAATCCCATGAATTCTATCTTAGGTCACAAAAACCTTAGGTATCACCCGGCCAGATTTCAGCTCACAAGAGCGCAGGTGGCTGAGCTGGCACTCCTGGTCTTTTTCCAACTCCCCGATGCTGTGCTCCCGCTGGCCACATGGTTCAGCCTCTCTGGGTTAAGTGGCAGGAAGGCATGTCAGTCACCCCTTTTCATCAGGAGCTGTGTGTCTGCAAACACGAGGCGACACCTTGAGACCTCTGGGCTGCCGGGGAGGGGCACAAGTCCACCTGCGTGGTGATGCAGGGTTCCTGAGGGCTCAGGGCTGCTGTCAGCTGGGCAGGAACCTGGGGAGCAGCCTGGCCATCCCCACAGCTTGGCAGGTCAGTGAGGGCCTCATCTCTCTCTCCTTTTTCTGACTCAGAGAAAATGCACAGAATCGTTTGCAAGTCCCCCAGTCCTTGAGCCCTCTGATGATTGCCTCTGAATAGTGACATGAGTTTAATACATGGCACCTCTTGATACACAGGCTGATTATTCAGTGACTCCAATATCCTTGCGAGTAGGGAACAATGAAGTAGATGTATTGCCTTAGAATCATTTGTATGTTATTTGCCATCATGATTTAGTTTTGAATAATATAATTAAATGAGCTTACATTTTATGAGCAAATACAAGTTACCAAGGAGGTTGGGGAAAAGCCAGTCATTTAAAGGAAAAAGGCAATCTGAGGTTCACTTTGGTTTTCCTATGTCAGAAACAGAGGTCTGGGGAGCGGCTGATTGGTGTAGATAGCTGTGCATTTACCAGATGTGAAAGAGGTCACGTTCTTTATGTACGTCTTGTGGGGAATTTTTAAAGACCATAACATAGCAATACATGTTTGATTTTCTTTTATAAAAAGCAAAACAAAGTGAAACAAGTCTAAGAATGAAGACGGATTGGCTTTGTCATATATTTTTTATGTATAGCATTGCTGTTGCCTTTTTGAAGGTTTGTCTATTTTAAAACAAAGCCCTAGAATGACATTTGACAGCACGGCAGAGTGAAGCATCACGGTCAATCGAACAAAGGGAAATGAGAGACACCAAGCATCGAAGAGACAGGCAGTTCTGTTACGGACTCAAGAGGCTGAAACGTAAGCCCTTGCTGGCCTCAGGCCCAGCTAGTTGGGAGACATGGGACGTGGCTCAGAGCAAATGGATGCTCCTGCTAGTGACCGAAGAGCCAGCCTTGGGGGCTTAGACGCAAGTGCCTTGTCATTATCTGTCCCCAGTCTCATACAGCTTTCCAAACATTTTTTTTTTTTTTTTTTTTTTGTGGACAAAAACTGCCGCCTGCTGCTACTTCTCTGAACTTCTTTCTTTTCTTTTCTTTTCTTTTCTTTTCTTTTCTTTTCTTTTCTTTTCTTTTCTTTTCTTTTCTTTTCTACTAGAGATTGAATCCAGAGCACTGAGCCACATCCCCAGCGCAGCCCTTTATTTCTTATTTTGAGACAGAGTCTCACTGAGTTGCTGAGGCTGGCTTTGAAGTTGCCATCCTCTTGCCTCAGCATCCCACGTCACTGGGATTTTAGGTGTGCCACCACGCCCGGCTTCTGAATTGCTTTTAAAAGATAAGGTTTTGCTGTCGTGGTCATTGTTGTTGTTTTGTTTGCTTTAGTTTTTTGTCCAAAGCGTGTTTTCCTGGCTCACCACTAGTGCTGCAGAAGCACCCACTGTGGCCGTGGTCTGACTTTGGAAGTCTGACCCGCATTCCCTCTCTGATGAGTTAGACATTTCTTATCTAGTGCGAATGCTGGACCTGCTACCTCAGGTCCTTTACTTTGTTTCATCTATTTAAATTCTTTCTGCATTCTAGGCCAGTTCTCTAATACTCACTCGAAAAAAAAAAGATAATAATGCTAATAAGACTTTTTTTTTTTGGTACCGGGGATTGAACTCAGGGGCACTGGACCACTGAGCCACATCCCCAGCCCTATTTTGTGTTTTATGTAGAGACAGGGTCTCACTGAGTTGCTTAGCACCTCACCGTTGCTGAGACTGGCTTTGAACTCACGATCCTCCTGTCTCAGCCTCCCTAAGTGCTGGGATTACAGGCATCCGCCACTGTGCTTGGCTAAGACTTACTTTCAAAAAAATTTTTTTGTTGTAAATGGACAGCCTGCCTTTGTTTTATTTGTTATTTGTATATGGTGCTGGGGATGGAACCCAGTGCCTCACACGTGCCAGGCAAGTGCTCTACCACTGAGCTCCAGCTCCAGCCCCACTAATAGGACTTACTTGGCAAGAAGTAGTATGATAGAAAAATAGGGCATGACGGGATTGCATCAGACGTTTATTTGGGAAAATATAAAACGAAGATTGCTAGCATGTGCATCATTAAGTCCAAGCTGTTGCTCCAGTGCTGTGGCCTGAGGGAACAGGGCTAGGCCTGTGCGCAGCCATCCTTCCACCGGTGCAGGGTTGCAGAGTGCTGCAGGCAGTGAAAACCACTGGGAATCGCCTCAGATGAGGCAGCATGGGTTAAGGGGGTCCTTTTGGCCACCCCGCCTTGCAGACATGCGTCTCAGTAAAGCGAGGTGGCCTTCCTCCTCTTTTCCTGAGAAGCTTGTCAGTGACGGTGACCTGATGGGAAAGTTCCACTAAGCGTGCCACAGGACAAAGGTGCCCCGCCTCCCTGGCCTAGGAAGCTGGGTTTCTGCCTGCAGACAGGGACAGTTCAGCGCCTTCTGTGGTTAGAAATGTTCCTCAGCCCCTTTCTCCCACAGGGCAGCAGCATGCAGAGCTTCCCAGATGCCTTTCTGGTTCAGAAGTGCATGCTCCTGTCTGCATATGCTCATCAGTGATGGCCCCAGCCATTCCTGGGGACAAAGATTCTCCAGTCTGTGAATGCACAGGATCTGGAAAGTGTCTGGTGACTTGCAGGAGCCAGGGGGCAAAGCTAACTAAAGCCCAGGTGTCCTGAGACTACTATGTAGCCCAGGGATTGCTTTTCTGGGTTTAGACCCCAAAGGAGTGAAAGCCACCTTGCCAGAGGCCGAAACAGAATAACGACATGCTTCTTACATATGTTTAGCCTGGTGGGGGAGAAAGACCCAAACATCCTGAGAACAATCATAGAGGTCTGATCAAAGCACAACATTATTTGACAGGTGAGCAAGAATAACCCCGTCTAGGGCTGTGGGAGCCAGGAGAGGCTTCCTGCTGAGGGTTTTAAGGGATGCATAGGAATTTGCTTGACAGGTACAATGAGAAAGCACCCTTCAAGCAGAAGTGAGCAGCGGTCCCCAAATTAACAGTGCATCTGAATCCTCTGGGAGGCTCCTGAAAACACAGCTCTCTCGGCCCTGCCCTGAGGTTCTAACTCCTGGGTCTGAGATTTCCAACACGCTCCCAGGGGAAGCTGAGGCTGTAACTGTAGGGACCCCACGACCTGACAAGTGCTGATTGTCACTGTACGTCTAGGGAACTGCAAGTCCTTGAGCGCTGCTGGAGTTAGAAGTGCCTGGTCAAGTGCCAGGAGCAGTGGTGCACGCCTGTAATCCAGCAGCTCAGGAGGCTGAAGCAGGAGGATTGCGAGTTCAAAGCCAGCCTCAGCAACTCAGGCCCTAAGCAACTCAGTGAGACCCTGTCTCCAAATAAAACACAAAAGAGGGCTGGGGATGTGACTCAGTGGTCAAGTACCCCTGGGTTCAATCCCTGGTACCAAAAAAAAAGTTCCTGTCCAAGGTGCTTAGGGACTGAGGGAGGGCCTGAGTGCTCTGTGTCCTGTGTGGTGAGGGCTGTAGACAGACGAGACCAGAAAACACGGTTGCACCAAGCTGGTGTGATACTCAATCCAGACCACAAACTCAGGCAGGAGAGGGAATTGTGGAGCAGAGGGTGAGGGGTTTGTCCCCAGGCCCCTTTGAGTAAATGCTGGGCCCAGGGCTCTGAGCCAGCGGGGCCCTGAAGCCTGGGGCTTGCTTGTTTGCTCCCCGCGGGAGGCTCTGTGTTGAGCAATAAAACCAAACTCAAGCCCACAGGCACAGGGAGAAACCATCGGGACATGTCTGGGCTGGAGAGGCTGGAGAGATCAGGAGGGGCGTCCCCTGGACGGTGTAGGAGGCTCTTCAGAGACTAAGTGCACAGACTCTCAGCCCAGGTCACTGTGGCTGCTGAGTCAGCCCCAGATGGGAGAGAGGGAATTATGGCTGATGGGGTACGACATATACCATCTAGACCTTGACTTTGAGGAGGGACACCCAGTGACATCAGCAACAAGATCTGCAAAGGTCCTGCCCAAAGTGCTGGTCCTGGCAAACGGCCTCCATCCCAGCCTCCATCCTCACCTCCAGCCCTTCGCATGCCCCCAGGTTCACCTGGCCCTCACCTGGTCTCTGTTCCTTCTGATATGACCAGATTAGTTCATCGCTAACCAGGGTCTTTGTCACTATCATGGGTGTGACTCTTTGAATGTAAGGATGAACCCAGACCAGGGAAGAGGGTTGGAGCTTTCCCTGTGACTCCAGCTCCTTGAGAGGGTGAAAATTCTTGGTATTGTGAAAATTTCCAAAGGCAGGAAGCGGTGCCTGTGGCTCAGGTCCACATCGTGGCTGGAACAAGGAACGCTTTGCAATATTAGCTTCCTGTTTTTCCACTCAGGTATGTCAGGCATGACGCCTTTCTGTGGATCTAATGTGTTGAGCTGCCTGTAACTACAGCTCCCCCTGCGGCACACACGGTTCAGTGCATCCTCTGACACCCAGTCTATCTTTAAATACCTCCCGTCATTCCCATGTCTGTCTCCCTGTAAATGTCATCATAGCAATATTCCAAACATCAGACAAGTTGAAAGACTCCTGGAGAGCATTTCCACATCTCCCCCGAGGTCCTCACTGAACATTTTGCCATGGTGTGTCACAGCTGGGCTACCTTCTGTGCGGGTGTTAAGCCACCCTAGCACTTCTTTGCATTTCAAAATTCAATGCAGGTATTGGCCCCTCCCCCAAATGCTTCAGCCTGGTGTCAGGGATTCAGCAATCGTTAATTTTTTCTTCTTTTGACGTGAAACTTACATGCAAGTAAATTCAGAGATTTCGAGTACAATATGTGATGAATCAAGACGGATGCCCCATGCAGCCTGACATCCATTGTGATTTAGAACATCAGCACCATCCCAGAAGTGTCCCCTGGCCCTTTCCAGGCAGGCCCCCAGCGCCAGGCTCCCATTCTGATTTTTCCTATCATCGCCTGCTCTAGAACTTCCATTCCTTTTGCATGGTGCGAAGCTTTTGATGCCCTGTGTCTGTGCCTCCTCCTGGGTGCTGCGCAGGATCCTTTATGACTTTACTGCATCTGCCGTCCATTCACCTGTTGGTGGATTCAGGGTGGGTCTTGTTAGCCATTATGAATAAAGCCACTGTGGGTGTGTGGGGGCAGGATTTTGTGGGTGCTCCCCAATGGCTCTTATTTGAGCCCATCAGGGTCCTCATGCTACAGCTGGTTGTGCATCTTGCATTTCTTTTACTGTGAAGTAGAAGGAAGCTGGTCACATTGCATGTCCACAGCTCCTGTCACCTGGCAGGTGAGAAGGAGCTAAGTTCTTAGAGCGGCCGCTCCCGGGTAACCTCAGGTTATGACTGGAGTGGTTTAACTGTGCCCTTGCCTGGAAACAGATTTCCCGGTAGGACATCTCCGAACCCCACAATTGAACCAGAATCTATCTCCCTGTCCCCAGTCCCTTTCCATTGGTCATGAGGGACTGCCAGCCTGCAGCCACAAGGGGGTGCTCGTTAGCTTTGTAAGATTTCAGTTTTTCTGGTGGTTCATCCAGGAAACAAGCTTTTTAAGGCGTTCCCTCAGTGCTTTTTGCTCTGTTGACTCAGAGGTGGTGTTTGCTCAGTTCTCTAAATGTTTACTGAACACCCATTGCATCTAATGCATTGTGCTAGGTGCTGGGGTGGCAAAGCTCGACATCTGCCTGCTCTGAGCTCGAGGAAAGGCGCCTCACACCACTTGGAGTCAGGAGGATGGGCAGACGTACGGAAAGGCATGCGGGTGTGAGCTAGCACTGCGGCTTTCCAGGGGGCTGATGTCAAGAGCCAAGTGGAGTGCCCAGAGGGTTCTGGAACATGAGATCTGTTCGGGGAGGTTGAAGGAGATCAGGAGGTCAGAGCTGGGGGATGTGGCCAGTGGTGGTGGATTAGAGGGAGAGATGGGGGTGGCCTGTTGGGCAGTGGGGCCTGCATTGGGGTGGGAGAATGGATGAGACCGCCTGGGGAGAAGTGTGTTCCGGACCATTCTTGGAGTGCTCCTGGTCTGAAGTTTGATTTTGCAAGTCAAATACCTTTGTGTATTTGAAGATTCTTTCAGGTGCCGACAGTGCTGAGTCGTTTTGCCTGTTTTTCCCCTTGAGTGCTAGGATGGAGCCCAAGGCCTAGCATAGAGCCCAGGAGCACACTAGGTACGTGCTTTGCCACTGAGCTGTGTCCCCAGCCCTGCTCTGCCTGTCACATGCTCCTGATGCTCATTAAAGTGGTCAGGAGGACTCTACAGGATGCTGCAGTTCAGCCTGGCTCCAGATGCAGGAAATATAGCTGGAGACTAACACCCAGGAGCAGGGCATGTGGCCAGTGCCAGGGTGGTTGCTAGAGCCACCAAAGACCAGGGCCTTGCTGAGGGCAGGCCAGGGTTGAACACCAAGGGTGAGCTTTGCTGTGACCCCAGCCACTACTCACGAGGCAGGTGGAGGATGGGCAGAGGCCACCTAAGGTTTGGTCAAGGAGGGAGTCTTTGTCCCACCCAGGGATTAATCAGCTCTTTCATAGATGCAAATTTTAACACATAGAGTGGGACATATTTTTAAAGCAGAAAGTATGTATTTTTAAACGTGGGCCATATTCTGATAATTTAAATGGGAACATGATGGTGTGAAATGGACAGATGAGTTTATTTTAAGCAAGACAAAGCCTTAGATCATTTTTACACAAATATGAAGCATTCCTGAAATTATAAACCAGTGGGAAAAGTTAGGTCTGCAAAATGAGCACCCTGGCAGATCCATCACTGACGCGATCTGTTGTTTCATCTTTGCTAAAAGATAAAAGGAATGATATTAGTAACTTGAAGATTTGTGAAATAAAATGAAAATACAAGTGCTTTTCGGCCCATGGGAGGAAGTGGCGTCGACAGCCGGGCTCTGTTCCCAGTAGGTGGATTCACACAAGCATCCCAGTTTGTACCTACTCACTTTGTTACCTTGAAAGTACAAATGCTTCCGTGAGAACTTATATTTTTCTCTTTCCCCATTTCCCTTCAAAATTCCCCCAACTTTTTACCCCTGGTGGGGGGCCAGCCAAGGGCTCTGGATTTGAACCCAACACCATCTCGGACTGGGGGAGTGACTTTGGCTTCCCTCGCTACAGCGCGGGGGTGATGAGGGTGCTGCGGGCGGGATGGCTGAGCAGGGGCAAGCTGCAGGCGGGCGCCGCTTGGGCTCAGGCAGGGATAACCCGCGTTTCTGTCCGAGTTGTCTTGTCTCAACTTTGCTTATATATGATGGAAGCCCGGCTAATTGGTTCTGCTTTGTAACTTGGAAGGGACATCCTCATTTTTCCAACTTGCCCGTGGAACTTTGGTGTGTCCTTAAACTTTTCCTTGTATCACATGGTTAAAAATGAGTTAGCGCCTCCCAAGACCCTGTTCATGCTTCATCACCCTGGGGTCGTCCAGCTCATCCAGCCCACTCATCCCTTACTTAGCAACCCAGGTGTGCCAGGAACAGAACAAGGGCGTCTAAACCCAGGAAAGAGGTCCCCCTTCAACCCAGCACTTGCTGAGATACAGCAAACTGGTAGGAGCTGGGCAGTGCGGCCCTGGGTGGGTTCTCGGTGCTCCTGACTCAGCACCCCTGAGATCGGCCCTGGGGAGCTCACAGTGGTTTAGAGCAACCTTGACCTCTGCAGAACGTTCGCAGAGCTGTCACAGGACAGCTTACCCGGAGGACTGGAACTCTGAAAGAATGAAAAGGGAAAAATGACCGAAACCAGCCAGATTCCATTTGCAGGGAAGGACCACAGGGTTGGCCTCATTTTACCTGAAGAGCCTCCTGTCAGCTGGCAGGTTAGGGTTCGATGGTTTCTGTGGAGCTTCCTAGGTGTGGGCCTTCACAAAGTGATAGGTAGTTGTTTCTAGAGTGTTTTCCCCAACTAGATGTAATGCGCATCATCATAGCAGATAACTATCAAGAAAGCATTAAGACCTTTTTATTGCTCTATTTCTTTAAACTCAGCCTTATGCCATATTGCACATATCTCTGTAAACTTAGCCCCTTTAATCAGCCACCGTCACTGAAGTGGCAATTGAAATCTTTTTTTTTTTTTTTTGGTACTGGGGATTGAACTCAGGGGCACTCGACCACTGAGCCACATCCCCAGCCCTATTTTGTGTTTTATGTAGAGACAGGGTCTCACTGAGTTGCTTAGTGCCTCGCCCTTGCTGAGGCTGGCTTTGAACTCGCGATTCTCCTGTCTCAGCCTCCCTAAGTGCTGGGATTACAGGCTTGAGCC
>PVHX01017634.1:0-13121 GCA_004024805.1 Geosciurus inauris | reverse complement strand
CAATTGAAATCTTGAGGGAGCCACATCCCTGGACATGAGCAGGGGTGGGATTTGGAGATGGAAGCAGGTTCAGTCAGGATTTCTGCCCCCAGCTTCCTGGGGACCCGTGAAAAGGTGAGGCACACAGGAAATGTGCTCCGTTGAACGAGAAGCCGTGTTTACAGAGAGGGCTGGGAGAGGCGTGGATGAACTTGGTGGGCATGGGCTGGCGGTCCTTCTGGCTAGAGGGCACACTGCCCAGGCTGGGCCCCTGACAGTGTCCACAGCACCGCCAGGGCCTCGGACAGCCCTGCTTCCTGCTTTCGCTCGAGTTCCGTGTGGACACTGGTCCATTTTGGTCTGTCATTGGCCTCTCCTTATCATTTCCGGTTTTTCTCAGAACTTTTAAACTTTAATGATTAATTAAATGTTTAAACACGTTCAGTTCTTAAAAAGCATTTTAATGCCTACTAGCAAATTCTAAATAGAGGATTCATATCGTAAATTACATGTCAGAAATTCTAACCTTGATTTTGAGAAGAAGGTGAAGCTGATTTTTAAAGTTCAGAAAGTTAAGTGAGCCCTCAGGCTGCATTCAGGTTGACTGGTCATTAACTCTCAGGTTGCTGGTCCCTGGTGGGAAGGCCCTGGGGCTGGGTGGGCATTCTTGGGCTCTGAACAGGACACTCTCTTGAAAGCTGAGGGAGCGCCCTGGCTCTCGCGATGCACAGCCGAGCACCAGGAGCTATTTGGATGACGTTTTGTAGCGGTCAGGGACTTTGACTCCCAGCCATAGAAACTAACAAGCTAACATGAACAGAATAGGAAATTTCCAGAAGGATATTAGAGAATCAATGAGAGAGCTGGAGAATCAGGCTTGGAAAATGGTGAAGACCAAGAGTAAGCAGCCCGGAGAGAGCTGGGAGTGGGTGCTTTCAGGAGTGCGGCCACCACCCTGGACACTTGTCACAGCTCTGCAGGCACTGCTGCCACTGGCCTGGCTGCCCATCTGGGCTAGTGTGTGCTGCTGTGAATACTCTCCCAGAGGGTCCTGGCTGCATGGCAGAGCCCCGTGTGCTGGCTGGCTGGGGACCACAGACATGTGCTCTCTTCCTAGTTGGGAGCCAGAGCCCACTGTGCCCCGTGCCTCTGCTGGGCCCAGGAGGATCAGTGCTGCGCCTCTCTCCTGGTCTCTGGCAGCTGCCAGCAACTCTGTGGCATAAACCCTTGTGGCAGTGTCTTCTTCACGTGGCCCTTTCCTCTGTCCAGATTTCTCTTCTCGAAACGCCAGGCATATGGATGGAGGACCCACCCTCATCTAGTACGACCTCATCCTGACTCGATCACATCTGCAGAGACCCTGGTTCCAAATCAGGTCAGATTCACAGGTTCCCAGGGGACTTGGGTTCTGGGGGACATGATGCCAAGCAGGACCAGGACCAGGCCACAAGCCTGCACCTCTACCGCCAACTGTGGGGACAACTGCATGCCAGCCTTTGCCACAGTGAGCCGTGGGCCTCTGCCTCCCAGCCGGACCCACAGATTGGGGGATTCGCTCCGACAGCAAAGATGCTTACCACTCCCGTGGGGAGACTGTCCCCAACCAGGTGGTCTCATTGCAATGATGAAATCATGCCAGCTCCATCAGCATAAAGACAAGATCCAACAGTAATTATGGAATAGCTTTGATTTTTAATTTTCTTCTGCTTCTATTTCTGTTAACTCTATCACTAAGATGAAGGGGTAAGTTATGAGCCCATTATTGAGCTAATGGGCTCAGATCGAATTGAGTCTTTCTCTCACATCAGGAGTCTCAGGGCCACCTCTCTGCTCTGGCGGGTTCCAGAGTCCCCTTGTTGCCAGGACTTTGAGTCTCATCCCCAGACTGATCCCTTCCTACAGAAACAGATGCTCCTGGGGAGGAACGTGAGAGGGGACACTCCTAGGCCACAGCTTACAGCTGCCCTCCCCTGGCCCTTCCCCCCAGGCCCGGGCATCTGCAGGGATTTCTGCTTCTCCAAGTAGTGACTGCCGTCCCCATCTGCTGTAGTCTGGGCCTGGAATGTTTCCCCAAGCCCCATGTGTTGAAGGCTCGGTCCTGGCCGGTGGTACTCCAGGGAGGTGGTGGAAGTATGAGGAGGTGAGGCCTGGTGGGAGAATCTAAGGTCATCAGGCATGTGGTCTTGGAAGGACCGTTAGGAGCCAGGCCCCTCCCTGTCCCTCTCTTGGCTTCCCAGCTGTCATGATTGGCAGACTTCCTCTGCCATGCACTCTGCATGCTGTACACCCTGCCTCCACGCCCAAAGTGACAGGACCAAGCAACCATGGGCTGGAATCTCTGAAACCATGAGCCCAAATAAACCTTATCCCTCATTAAGTTGATTCATCCCAGGCATTTGTCACAGCAGTGAAAGGCTGCCTGTCGTAGCCTCAAGAGACAACTTCCCCTTCCGGCAACAAGGGACGAGTTGGGGGCCCTCCCCTGCCCTCTGTGGCTATCTGTTGCCCTATGCCCTGTATGATTGCTCAGAAGAGGGACACGTGTAAGCCACTACCCAATAGGCAGAGTGTCTCCTAACAAGGTGTTCATTTGCCAGGTCACAGACACACGGACCTGAAAACATGGGTGTGGGCCCCACTGACTGCCATGAAGTATGTGGATAGCCCTTGGCAGATTCCATCAAAGAGGATCTCAGAAAACCAGCCCCCAGCCACCCTGTCTAAGCTCAGAGCCGGCCCTCGGGGATACAGGAGACAGCCAGATCCTCCCAGGCAGCCTCTGTTCCTCTGTCCAGATGGGATCGCCACGTCTTGAAATGCCACAGGCTGAAGGTCACCCCCAAAGCTTTCATCTTCCAGCATTTTCCTAGTTTTGCTCTTTGACGCAGAATGTGAGACCAGGAGGCGAGGCTACGGCGTCTGTTCAGGGCAGGCTGGAGTGTCTGAGCCTGGCACTGCCTCCCACTCAGGCCACCAGGGGTACTGTAGGGTGCTCAGCAGTGTCCCTGGCCTCTGCTCGCTAGATGGCAGGCATACCTCCCCGTTGTAACAACCAAAAACCTTTTCTAGGCTTTGACGCGGTCCCCTGGGGCTCACAATCATCCTTGTTGAAAAGCACCGCTGGGCTGTTGTTTTGAATTCTGTCCTCAAGACTTGAGATGAACAGAGCACACGTGTGCCTGACGCGTGGGAGGGATTTCTACAGCACCCACATGTGCAGCTGCAGCTTCTCCCCGCCTTCTGCTGCCAGCTGTTTGCCAGGGGACAAGAGAGGCTGATGGGGACGTTGCTAAGCTGCCACGGATGAGAGTCCTGCCTCCAAAACAAAGGACCGAGCCTGTCCCAGGGCTCCCGGGTGTGCTTTGATTCACGTTCTTGTTATAGACACCTCCACTCCTTCAGGAAACTTAATATTAGAAGAGCAAAATTATCAAATATCTGTAGCCAGGCCCCACTGATGGCGCTGAGAGAGAGAGGTGATCAAAAGAGGCAATGATCTCTGCTGTCAGGGGTGTACGGCTTGACCAAGGCTGTGTTGAGTGTGGTGCCTGCAAACGAAGCGACTGCTTTCCTGTGGGAAGCAACTGCTCACTTCTCCCATGCTTGTGCAGGTCCCCACGTTTCTGTTTCATCTCCTTGACTTAGCTTCACATCTGCTTTTTGCAAGAGCAGGAGACATACCAGGCAAGCAAAGCCTGGGCTCTGCACAGTGCCCCAGGAAGCCACATGGCACTCTGAGTCATGAAGGCCTTAACACTGACCGTGCGCATCCCCCTGCAGAGCTCTGAGGCGCAGTGCCCCTGTTTGCAGTCATTGGCTGGCAGCTGGCTTGCCTTCAAGGCTGAGTATTCAACTTGTTCTACAACCTCTTGAAATGGATTACACTTTGGAGATTTTTAACACAGAGATGAAGGAAATAACAGTAGCCCCTCTATCCACAGTTTCACTTTCCATCCTTTCAGTTACCTGTGGTCATCATGGTCTAAAAATATTCAATGGAAAATTCCAGAAATAAATAATTCATAAGTTTTTAATTGCAGGCCATTCTTAGTAGCAAGATGAAATTTTGCACCCAGGATCTGAGTCATCCCTTTACTTAGTGTATCCACACGGTGTATGCTGTCCTCCTGGAAGTCACTTAGTGGCCATTGATTATCAGATCAACTGTTGTAGTATTGCATGCTTGTGTTCAAGCAACCCTTATGTTATTTAATCATGGCCCCAAAGTGAAAGAGTAGTGATGCTGGCACTTTTATTACAGTACACTGTTGTAACTACTCTATTTTACTATTAGGTAATACTGTTAATCTCTTATTGTGCCTAATTTATAAACTAGAGTTTATCACAGGCATGTGTGTATAGGAGAAAACCAGCGTATGCGAGGTTTGGCACTAGCTGGTATGTATACTGGGGTATGCATCCCTTGTGGATCAGAGGGGACTACTGTAACTGTGGAATGATATTGAAAATGATTTTGCAGAGTATCCAGTCCTCCCTTGAACACTTGAAGGGTCTTGCCTCCTGATAGCTGCTTTGCATAGGATTTTGAGAATGATAAGAAGAACTTCATGCAGTTCCATTTGGTATGTGCTTTTGGAGATTTCTGCCATAAAACCTGAAGGGATGTGGTTCAGTGGGTGAACCTGAATTTTCAATAAGAGACCCCAAAGGATGGGTAAGCACCCTTCAGTTGCTGATCCTTCCTCTTGACCCTGTAGTGCAGGGGGCCCAAGGAACAGCTAGCTGGACAGAGGGAAGCCAGCACTGCTTCAGGTAATAGACAGGGCCATTCCATGAAGGAACTCGTGTCCAGAGGCACCTGCTCCCTCGGGCAGCAGCCTCTAGCAGGGGCCAAGCACCACAGTCAATGGCAGGGAGCAGAGGAGAATGAGAGGGCTCTGCTTCAGGTGTGCTGTTCCAGCATTATGATCTGGTAAGGTTTTGACATGTATTTAGAGCATGTGATATACAGTCCAGCAGCTCAGCGCGCGCACACACACACGCGGCATCTGTGGAAGCGCACTGCTTAGATCTCCAGCTGCTAACTGTGCCTTCAGCGTCCTCCAAGCTTGTGAGCAGAGGCAGTGCCAGCCAGGGCGAGCTTGGCAGGGCACCGAGGTCCAGGCATTTCTGTCCAACTCAGTCCTCCTCCAACCAGTCACCTTTGCTCTGGAGCCTGTAGGGTTGGCTGAGAAGGTCAGGCCCCATGTGGTCTAAGCTCTCCCTGGCTGGTCCTGTCCCCCCTACCCCCCATCTTTGATGGTGATATCTCCAGTAAACCTCTTCCCTCCAGCCTCCCTCTATGTGTCTGCTCCTGCTCCTGGCAGGGATGTGCCATTAAAAGCGTTTGCAGACTCTGGCATAGAGGGACTGTGGGACAGTTTACAAGGGAAGGGAGGCTGCCGAGAGTAACTGTGGATCACGTGACCTCATTTTCCTGTCACCTTTTCATCTACAGAAGGCGGGGTGCATTTCAGATCTGCCTTCCAGATGGAGCATCTGAGAGCCCAGGGGTTTGGCTAATGTGGCACTTTGCAGCCCAGAGGCAGTGAGCGCAGCTAGGCTCGCAGGCCTGGGAGCTGAGTGAACACAGGAGGCCGACCTGTCTCCAAAACGGAAGTGATTATTATTTTATTTTATTTTTTTGTAGACTGTGGTCCCAGAAGGAGGTCAGAAGGCAGAGGAAGAAGCCCTGCTCTGTCTTTTCCTTTCCTCCTGGTGACAGTGCTCTGTGAGAATGCGCCAGCTCTCCACTGATTTGGCCTGTTCCACTTGCAGACTCACCACAGCCAGATGCCCTGGGGAAAACCCCCCACCCTTTTCTTGTACTGGGGATTGAATCCAGGGGTGCTTTGCCACTGAGTTACATCCCCTAGTCCTTTAAATATATATATATATATATATATATATTTTTTTTTTTTTTTTTTTTTTTTTTTTTTTTAATTTGAGATAGGCTTTCACTGGGTTGTTAAGGCTGGCCTTGAATTTGCAATCCTCTTGCCTGAGAGCAAGGCCTTTTGACATAAGTGTCCTCCCCAGCTCAGTCCCTTTATTTTTTTTTTTAAAGAAAAAAATCTCATCAATATTTTGAAGAAGTTCACATGAAGCCAGTTAAAGTGTCGATGGGGCCAGGTTTCTCCTCTTTCTAGCATTTTCCCAGCCCTGGTTCCTATAGACCAGTGATGTTATTTCTGAATTTTCTGTGCTTTCTGAGCCCTTGACCACATCTGTTTCATCCATGACAGTGGCCTGCCTCCTCTGCAGAGCCCAATAGTCGCTGAGCCATTGTCCCATGACCTTGGGACTAAGGTCTGTGTGCTTCACCCTAGGAAACTGTGAGCACTAGTCATTGACATCCTGCAGTGCCTAAACCACTCTCCTACCCAAGCCACCTCCCAGCAGCCACTGTTCCCTTCCTCATCCTGGTTTGTCCTGGTGTGCAGGTGCCACACTCCAGGATGAATCAGAATGAAGTTAGTAAAGCCATCCCTGTGATTGTTTGTTGAGGTGAGCATACAACTCAGGTTTAGCCAATGAGACCCAAGGAAAGTTCTGACAGATAGTATGGGAAAGATTTCCCTTCAGAACACAAGTGAAGTAAAGTTACTTCCCTGTGAATTCAGCTGTCATTGAACCACATGAAATCGCTGATCAAATTTGACTATTTTTGGTCTACAAAACACAATTTCCTACAAAACCACCCAGATATATTATCTCTTGTCCAGAGGAAACAGAAGGGAGTATAACCATTAGAGAATTTCAGAACCCTGAGAGCAAAGATGACCCATCATGAAGATGAGTGGTGCCCAGGAAGTAGAAGGAGATAAATCAACAATTGGACCAAAGAGATGTGTAAAGTTGGGGGAATTTTCTCATAAATGAAAGGAGTATTGAATTGCAGCTTAAGAGAGAATTCCTGAAAACATGCAGACAATGTGATTCACAGAAAAAGTATTCACGTTCAGTTAATGAGACTTAAGATCAATTAATGTGCTTTAAAGATAAAGAATTTTTCAGGCATTGGGACCCAAAAGGTCAATAATATTTAAGAGAGAAAAATAAGGTGCAGACTTTTCCACATCATTATTCAGTGCCAAGGAAGAGTGGAGAAATATTTGTAAAATCTGAGGGAAAGAACGTGGGAACCAAGGATTTTATACCCAGCTAAGTTGTCCCATAAACATCATGAAGTTGCTGGGTGCAGTGGCACATGTCTGTAATCCCGGTGTTTTGGGAGGTTGAGGGAGGAGGATTGAGAGTTCAAAGCCAGCCTCAGAAACTCAGTGAGGCTCTAAGAAACTCACTAAGACCCTGTCTGGAAATAAAATTTAAAAAGGGGATGGGGATGTGGCTCAGTGGTTGAGTGCCCCTGAGTTCAATCCCCAGTACCCAAAAAAAAAAAAAAAAAAAAATAGTCTGACCTAAGTTTTAGAAGGATTATTCTGGCTGGTGTGAGAATATTTTCCATACAATTCAGGAAAAAGAAAAAAGCCCAAATGTTTCTGAACCTCTCGCTGCCTGACCTGGCCACCTGGTGTTTTCTTTTTCTTTTCTTTCTTCTTTTTTGGTACTAGAGATTGAACTCAGGGGCACTTGACCACTGAGCCACATCCCCAGCCCTATTTTGTGTTTTATGTAGAGACAGGGTCTCATTGAGTTGCTTAGTGCCTCGCTGTTGCTGAGGCTGACTTTGAACTTGCGATTCTCTTGTCTCAGCCTCCCTAAGTGCTGGGATTACAGGCGTGCGCCACCACACCCAGCTTGGTATTTTCTGATGTGATTTCATCTTCATTCTCCTCTCACCTTGCTCCAGTCATGCTGATATCCTTGCCTTTCCTTGAACACTGTTAGCACATTCCTGCCTCAGTGGCTGGCACTTGCTACCCCAGAGTCTCTTTCTCCAAGCAATCTGCATGGTTTGTCTCCATAGTGAATCAGCTTTCTGGTCAAGAATCACCTTCTCTATTATTCCCTCATCATCCTGCCTGCTGTGTGCTCCATAGGGCTTAGCACCACCTAATATATTTTGTGTATTGTATTTGTGTGTGTGTGTGTGTGTGTGTGTGTGTGTATGTGTGTGTGTGTGTGTGTGGTGTGCTGGGGATTGAACTCAGGGCCTTGTGCATGTGAGGCACTCACTCTACCAACTGAGCTATATCCCCAGCCCTATGTTTTGTATGTTTAATGATCTGTTCTATTTGCTGATTTCTCCCTGCATAGAATGTAAGAGCAACAAGCTGTCTTTGCCAAACAGTGGAGGATTATGTAGTTTATAAAGTTTTTTCTTTTTTTGCAAAAAGTCATTTGAAGATAAAACCCAGTTTATGCAAAGATGAGTAGAAAAGTAGTAATGAAAGTAATGATGTAATACTACATCAGTTCTGGTACACCATGGAGCAATGTTTACAAAGTTCTGCAGGGAAGAACTGCAACCCAAGAATTTTATACCCAACCATGTTGACCTTAGTTTATAAAGTCAGCAGATGGTTACTCTCCGGCAGGAAATACTCGTTTTGAAATTCAACCAACCAAGAAGTGAACTGAAATAAAGAACTCAGAAGTGAAGAAACGAAAGCATAATGAATAATGGTAGGGACTGAGTCATTCATTTTTAAAAGGTGGGGTTTTTAAAAAATATTTTTTAAATTGTAGATGGACACAATGTCTTTATTTTATTGCCTTGTATGTGGTGCTGAGGATCGAACCCAGGGCCTCACGCATGCGAGGCAAGCGCTCTACCACTGAGCTACAATCCCAGCCCATGGGGTTTTTTTTGAATAATGATTATTTCAAACATTTTGTAAATCCTGAAGTCCAGACATAACTAGATTTATCAATAACCAACTGGGAGTTTGGAAGAGGGCAAGCGGAAGGAAATATTCATTACTCATTGTTCAGAGCAGAGTTAAATGAGACAGCTTGATTTTAAAATGAAGTTGGAAACATTACTTCTCCCCAAACTCTCAAGTTTTAAAAAATAATCCATGTAACATAATTTTAGAAAAAAATTTAAAAGGACTGTATATCTTACTGTTTAAAATATGATCTTAGGGGCTGGGGTTATGGCGCAGTGGTAGTGTGCTCGCCTCACACGTGGAAGGCACTGGGTTTGGTCCTCAGCACCACATAAAAATAAAGATATTGTGTCCACCTACAACTAAAAAATAAATATTAAAAAATACGATCTTACATTTATTAATTCCTACAGTTTCACTTCACTTTCTTTTGCCCTGTTTAAATTCAAGTAAAGTTAAGTGTAGTGTCTTCTACTGTATGATACTGTGTCTAGTGAGCTAACTTTGATAAAACCCACTCATGCTGCGCCCCGGCTCACCTACTCATTAATCCACCACCGCCCACCTTCCAACTCTCTCTTATACAGGTAGAAAGATACCTGGAATGTCACCCATCTCATATCACTGTTATTTCAGAGTAACTAGAATTGGGCCTTTTTCTTCTTTGTACTCTTTCTTGAGTTCTGATGACTGACCAGGTGTCATTTTTGTGAAAACAATAAACTCCTTCTGGCTGCCCTACCTTCCCGACTCCCTGTGTGGCCACTTCACTCTCTGCGCATGTTCTTGCGGGAGAATCCAAGGCCTCCATCAGCATGCAGAGCCCTAACTACCTGGCAGGCTGCAGGCTCCTCCAGGCCCCACAAGACAGTCCACCCCTTTCATCCCTCTGTGTGCTTTGTACATGCAGCGACCTCCACTTGGAAAATCCTTGTGAGCACGCTCTGGAGTGTGCAGCCTGCTGGCTTCTACTCAACCAAGGGAGAGCCTCGGCCAGGTCCCTGTGCTGGACTGAGGGTGCCCTGCGGCTGGGGCCCCGCCCCTCTTGTTCATGCAGTTGTGCTTCCAGCAGCTGCAACAGAGCCAGGCACTGAGTCAGTAGTTGCTAAGTTAAACGCAGGAAGGAAGATAAGAAGGGAACTGAACAAATTCTGTAGGATAAACCCTAACCTCTGTCCAACCAACTTCCAGCTAAAATCCCACCCCTGACTGGAAGGCTGGGCGACTCCAGAGTCCCCTGGGAAGCTGCAGCGAAAGCACAGGGCTCCTGCTAATGACCCTGGCTGTGGTACTGATGGCAGCAGCCACCCCAGCAGAGCTCCTACTGGGAACCAGCCCTTGTGGAGGTCCACAGAGTCTTTGACCTCCAGGGACCCTGGGGCTCTGGGTGGGGCGCTGCCTTCTGGGGCTCTGCTGCTCCTCCCAGTGCTCGCCTGCCCCTGCGGCTTGTGCTGAAGGCTCCTCCTCCCTGGTGGGAATGCTGAGCAGCCCGGGCTCCTCCCAGCTCACCTCTCCTTCCTGTTCCCAGAGCTGGGTACAGGCTAAAGGCACATGGCCTCTGTAGCCTTGTGGCTGCTGTCCTCGATGCATGGAGACTGTTCTCGCCTCTCACCGTGAGTGAAGGGTCCTGCAGGACAGCCTCATATTCTGCCGCCAGAGCCAGTGTTTGCTGGCTGTGATGAGGAGAAGCAATGGCGGGTTTCCCTCAGGGCTCCAGAAGGCCGTCTGGTTCTGGCCTGACTTGAGGCCTGGAGGATTCCTGGACAGAACAGCCTTTCCTAGTGTCACCGTAAAATCAGGCACACATGTCTCAAGGTGGGCTGTCCTCTAACACCAGAGGCACCTCTTCTTGCCCAAGGACCAGGGGATGTGTTCTGGGAGCCAGCTGTGAGGCTCAGAACCGCCCCTGGGTCTGTCTGGCTGTGTGGGCCTCAGTTTCCACATGTGTGATTCATCCCTGGCCTGTGGGAGTGGCTGGCGTTGGTCCGCATGGACTCCAATACAGTCTGCAGGGCTGCCCAGACCAGCCACTTCTGGCATCCGTGTGGATTCAGTTTTGTTTACTCAGCTCATTGCTTTAGAGAGCGAGCCTGATGAGAGAGATCCAGTAATCAGATCTTGTGGACTGGCAGCCACCGTGAGATGCCGTGTCCACTTGTTCTTTTAGGCTTGATCCATTTTTCCACAGCCATGGGTGTGTGTGTGTTTATTCTTAAAGAAATGAACCCTGTTCTGTTAAGTCTTCCCTTTGGGCATCTGGGGACCTTGTGGACCTCTGGCCCTGCGGGGCTGCAGCTGGAGCCTCTTTCCGAGTCCCTGCTGGAGGCAGAGGGGGTCCCCCCATCTCCCGAACATGGCTTCACCCCGTCCAGCTCGATCCACATGGCCAGGTTTAATGGAGACCTAGTGTTTTACTCCCCAGTAAAGTGATTTTTAAAAAGTGTTTCTTGAGGACAGGGAGAAGGGTTGCTGAGTCTGTCTGCTGGTGTGGGGCTGGGGGTGCAGAGGTGGCCTTGGCTGGGCCTGTGCACAGAGATGCAGGCTCTGGAGGACAAGTGGACCCCACACACCACTGGGGATTCAGTTCCCTGGCAATGAAGAGATCAGATGGATGCGCTGGGATGGTGTTACCCCAAAGTCATCGCCTGGCGGGGGAAGCTGGGCTTTCCTTTCTTTTTTCTTTCCTTTACCTGCGGCGCTGGGGACAGAAGCCGGGCCTCCTGCAGGCGGGCCAGCGCTCTACCCTGAGGGGCAGCCAGCGGAGGTGGGGCTTGGCGGGGGCGGGGCTTTGGGGTGGAGCTTGCGGCGGGGCTCTGCGGGGCGGGGCTTGGTAAGGGGCGGGTTGAGCGGACTTCTCAAGCTCCAGCACTGCCGGTGTCACGCTGGTGTGACCCGAGGGCCAGCCTTGGCACACCCTTCACCTCTCAGAAGTTCCGTTTTCTTCAAAGGGAAGTAATGTTTGTCCTCCTTGTCACCTAGTGGGGAAAGAGGAGGGGAAGGGGCCTGCAGGGGACGCGCACCGTGGCCCCAGTGCCTGTGCCCGGGGCCCCCCACACACCTCCTGGCATAGCTTGAGGTTGGAAGCCCGTGTCCCGCCTTTGAGCTGAAACCCCCCTGGGAAGCTCTCGGGGAGTGAGTGGGTGACCTCCAGGAAAGGGGAGCCCCGGGAGCTGGGGGGAGCCCTTCCCCGGTTAGGGTCATTCCTCGCCAGCCTGGCTCCTGCCAGGACAGGACGTCACCACTGCAGAGAGCAGCAGTCAGGGCCACCCAGCACCCTGACCCTGACCCTACAGGCCTCAGGCTTCCTCTCCCCTCAAGGGTCCCAGGATCAGGACGTCTCCTGTGACGCCGCAGTGGCCCATTTTCTAACCCACTAGCTGGGAGTAGAGAGGGGAGAGGACCGTGAGTCTCGAGTGGAACAGAGGCGGGGACGCCTGCGACAGGGTCTGAGGGCATGGGCAGCCGCTCTCTGAGAGCCACCGCAATGATCTTTAGAACCAGAACTGTCTTGGTGGTAGGGGAAAGCACAGGGCAGAACAGCTTCCCTGGCTTGGCAGCACCGCCAGGGCCGAGTCTGCCTCCTCCACTAGACAAACGACCCTGCCAGGGCGGGCTCAGAGGGTACCTGGGGCACAGAGCGGACTGGGGGGTCTCTGTCCTCGAGGGGCTTTCACTGATCAGGCAGGAGTGGACAGGTGCACAGGGGCTGTGACAGCAAGTCATGCATGTCACAGTGACCCACAGGGAAGTGCAGACCCAACTAGAAAGGGGACAGGTCTTTTCAGGGGACGGTGGCATTGGAGATGGACCCTGCTGTTGCTGAGACTAGCCGGGTGCCGACCCATACCATGTTCTCTTCCCGGCACACACTGCAGGTTAGGTCAAGGTCATGTGGTGGGCATGGTGACAGGGCCAATGGAACACTAGGACAAGTGGAAATGTCACCTGCCTGTGACACTCCCTGCATGGTGGTGCAAGCTCTCCCTCCCCTTCTGCATGGAGGCCTTGTGTTCAAGACACATGGTGGGATGCACGTTGATATGATTGGCCGGCGGAAAGTGGTTCTCTTTCCTCCTTGGATTTCTGAGGATCTGTCGCCATCATGAATGACACAGTAACTATTCGGACCAGGAAGTTCATGACTAACTGACTACTTCAGAGAAAACAAATGGTCATTGATGTTCTTCATCCTGGGAAAGCAACAGTACCTAAGACAGAAATTCGAGAAAAATTAGCCAAAATGTACAAGACCACACCAGATGTCATCTTTGTGTTTGGCTTCAGAACCCATTTTGGAGGTGGCAAGACAACTGGCTTTGGCATGATTTATGATTCCTTGGATTATGC